>CAKNYM010046074.1:0-14908 GCA_932195095.1 Andricus curvator
GGGAAGCACGTTACGCCGTTGCAGACACGGGGAGTAGGATAGGGCTGCTTGTCATCACGGAGTGGTTGTCATGGACTGGCGCTCACTCGCGCAGTTCTCGTGGGAGAAAAGGAGATAGCAGGTCACAGTGCGCATGACCAAATGGCCATAATGTGCTGATTAGAAACGTCTAAGCTCGGCAATAAATGTACAGTTACCGCAGTCAAAACAAATGTACGGAGATCGGTCTCCTTATTGAGGAGATTTTGCATATCGTTCCGTAGCATACGGTAAACTCTAAAGTCACGTGATGACGTTTCTGCGCATGCTCTACGAGTTTAGCGTTAACGTTTTCCGCTATCCGACGTTCGTTAGCGTATCGTTTAGCTTTTACCGTATCCTACGAAAAGCTATGCAAAATCTCCCTATTATTACTTATTTTGGATGAGGCACCCCAACCTTAAATCTTATACTTACACGACAGATTAATCGTAGAAAACGGAAAAGAAATATGATATATTAAATCAATCTTGACCGAATTTCGTGATCGTTCATCTAGTGATGCTTGAAATTATTATTTATTTTCAGCTTTGTACACTGTAAAAAAATCTGTTGTGATATTTACAATTAGATTGTAATGTCACGAGCAGTGTATTTTCAATTTCAATGTATAACCTGGTAAATTTACCAATGGCGCTCAGAAATTCACGATCTAATCCAATCATCGACATATAGAAATGGACTGGCTACTCCGTAGGCGAAACGTGAATGGTAATTAGAAAGCGAAGGGAGATAGTGGTGGGAATCTGTCTCTTTCTGGTTCAAGGTGATTGGTCTAGAATTTCTATATGATACTATATGTCGATGTTCTAGACCAATCACCTTCGATCAGATAGAGACATGTTACCCACCACTCTCTCCCTTCTCTTTCTAATTGCCATTCGCGCTTCGCCCACGGAGTTGCCGGTCCATTTCTATATGTCGATGAGTCCAATAGACTATTTTACGTAACTATCGGAAGTTTATTTGCGCACTTGCGGCTGCCATGTGCATCCCGCGTAGTATGAAAATTGCGCTCATATTTTGTAAAAATGTATACAATTGTACCTTTTGTCGGAGTGAAATTAAATGAAGATGTTATTCCGGGTGCGAAATTGGGCAAGCGTTAAATGAAAAAACATAGTTTTGCTCAATTGAGCAGTAGTTGAGTTGCCAGAAGCAACCTCATGGTGGTGAAAAAGCTGAACTTGTAAACAGGTTTGTAGTAGGTTCAGTTTCTCATATTATTAAATTTTGATTATATTATTGTGATTGCAATAAATATTGAAGGTGAAAGACATGATTTGAGTATTGCAATTGTTATCAAATAAAATTGATGGTGTTTTGGGACAAAATGGTAAAAAATAGTTATTGTATAGTGTGTTTTCGGAAAATGCCAAATCTGTTACAAATAATATATAATTTGGAAGCATATTCTTACATTTTTGAATTTCAGTCAAAATATTGAATTAAATTAAATTAGAAAATTGACAATATGCAAAAATATTCCAAATAAATAAAGTTCATGATACATTGAAAACGTAATAAAAACAAAAATGCAGACTTCCTGCTTGCATGCAACATTATTATTGTTACTGTAATTTATTATTATAAGTTGTCATAATATAATTTAATATATATTTAACAATATAATTGCAGAGTAAAGGAATGCATAGAAAAAGGAAGGGACATCGATCCACAAATTGATCCCTGGCGGACCGAACGAACGGAGCGGATACGCTACAGCGTATCCTTATAGTATCCACATCGTATCCTCTTCGTATCATGCAAGAAAAACTCATTTAAAAAGGAAGATGAACATTTCACTTGTTGAAATTCAGATTCTACGTGAAATTTTGCGTTAAAAGGTCACGGAGTAATCGCAATAGTTTTTCTTGCAACATTAAAAACTTTTAAAAAATATAATACTTATTGATAACGTGGGCTGAAGGCGACTTCAAACTCATCGTCGACGGATAACGCCTATTGACTGCTACTGAACGACGATGCGTTTGAAGTCGCCTGCAGCGCACGTCATCGATAAGTATTATATTTTTTAATAGTATATTACACTACACGGGCCGAAAGTTGAATTTTCGGCCCTGCGCGTCATGCTGCCCGAGGCGAAGCCGATTTCAACTTTCAACTTTCGGCCCGCGTAGTGTATACGATTTTTCTTCATAGCCGGTCGAAAGTACGTTATTAATTTTACTTTTTTTGACTTTAAATGTTGATAAGCATGTTATTGATGCCTGCCCCCCACGACCAGCAGCACTCGCTTCGCTCGTGCCGCAAATGTCGGGGGCAGGCATCAATACATTCGAAGAGTCAAGTTTAATAATATTTTTCTAAAATAAATTAATTCCACTTTGTATCTGTATTTACTATCAATTGTGCTTCTGCATCGAAATTTCTCACAACATCTTCCTCGTCTAAGGAATCATCAGATGACAACGTATTATTCATTTTTGCTGGGTTTTTGAATTAATATTCAATTAATTGACGACAAAACAGCTACTTCTAAGGTTAGAGGTAACAACAGCAATGACAGAGGTTAACAATTAGTATAATACACATGAGAAATTCTTTCCTCCCGCCGTTATAGAGGGCACGCGTGTACTTTCCACAGGAAGTAAATGTTAATGAGAAATTCTTTCCTCCCGCCGTTATAGAGGGCGCGCGTGTACTTCCCACAGGGAGTAAATGTTGAACTTTCGTCTCTCATATTAGGGACGAAAGTACGTACTTTCGACCGAGGTATGAAGAAAAAGTTTTTAATGTTGCAAGAAAAACTATTGCGATTACTCTGTGACTTTTAACTCAAAATTTCACGTAGAATCCGAATTTCAACAAGTGAAATGTTAATCTTTCTTTTTTAATGAGTTTTTCTTGCATGATACGGAGAGGATACGATGTGGATACTATAAGGATACGATGTGGATACTATAAGGATACGCTGTAGCGTATCCGCTCCGTTCGTTCGGTCCGCCAGGGATGAAAGATCATGGTTGAGTTTAAAGGAGGCGAAATTGAGAGGTTTTACATTTCAAGCAATTGAGGCGCCGGATGCAAAAAGGAGATATAAAATTATTCTGCTGGAGTGGGGAGGCCCCTGGGCACTTGAGAATAAAGTTTTGAATTAAAATTTTTAAAATACATATTCACATCGTAAATTAAATTCCCCATCCTTTTCTTTCAATGAAAAAAGTTGTAGCTTTTTTATTTTCTGGATTATTTATAAAAAAACTGTTTTTTTCTCTTATTAAAATATTTCGCCTTTTTTCACTTCAACTTGCGACGAAGTCGGCAGTTTTTACTATCTTAAAGTAAAATTCATGAGAAGTATGTATTGACATCTTCTGCGACCGATGACGTTAGCAAAAATTGAAACTGTTTATTTGAAAAAAAAGGTAATGATTTTTTGTCGAGGCGTTGCACAATTCATGCACAAACAACATTGATCGTTTCGGGAGTCGAGCGAATTTTGAACAAGCAAAAACTGTCAGTGAGAAATTTGGTCAGGAAGGTTCAAAGAAGTTTTCTGGAAATTTTTAGCTCAGTTGAAATAGTAGTTAACAAACTGGTAATGTTTTAATTTTCCGGCGCGATCGATTATCTCCTGCGTAGGCTGCGCCCGGCAAGCCGTTGTTGCCCCAGAGTTAAGTGAACTCTGCCTTAAAGTACGTAAGAGATTTTTTAATTCAAATGCAATAAAACGCAGAAAATCATGGTTTATAATAATTCTCTTGTTTTCTTTCTGATTAAAATATTTAAACCTTGCCACTTATATGAGACATGAGCTTCATACAATTCTTAAAAATAAATAATCTTTACACGTTTCCTTTCTTGTCTCCCGCGCGTGTCCTTTGTCTCACCTCTATTTGTAAACATACCTGCATACACTTTCTGATTTTTTTAAACCAGAAATAATCTTTGAAATATTACATCATATTTTCTTTTTTTAAAGTTATATCTGAATACGTATTATGAAAGCTGTACAGAAATTCATAATATATATGCAGTGACGATTTTTACTTGAAAAAAATTAGAGATCATTTTTAGAATAAATCTACTATTGTTTTAAAGTGATAATCATAAGCTTTAACTCATGACTCATGTCCAAATTGAAATCAAAATATTCTTTTTCTATGAATGTAGAAAAAAGCGTCAGCGAAACATTAAAGAACAATTTTTTTCTGCAGTTCAATCGTTATTGGAGTAGTATTTCTCGCAATAAAAGTCGTTTTAAATTATAATACGAGGGCTTCTTGGAAAAAGATTTTATTGTAAACTTTTCAGATGCTTCAACATCAAATGACACAATAACGAGTGATATCCAAGAATCCAGTAACTCAAAAGATAGAGCACGTTCTTCTTTTGAAGACAGATGTTCGAAGACAAAAAAAAAAGACGCTCAGAAGAGCTTGCTGCAAATCACAGTTAAAGATGAACTCATAGAAGCTCTTAAAATAGCCGAAAAAAACTAACCAGAACGTTAACAAATTTATAGCTATGTACGTGGATGTAGGTTTATCAAAAGCTAAGTTCGACAACTTAAGATGTCATAACAAAGATATATATGGCAGTCAAGTGTATCCGAATTACAAAGAAATAACAGAAGCTAAGAAAAATTGTTACGCAGAACATGTTACTACACTGTAAAAAAAGTTGGTGTGAATTTACATCCTGCGACGATGGAAATAATTCGATCGGTGTGGCACATAGTAAATAAGCAGAATTCTGTGAAAATACATATTTTTCTTCTTAACCTGCGTCCGCCGTAAATAAATACATGCAGGACGTAAACTTTCCGTCGTCGACCGTGAAATTACGTAAGGGTCGTAAATCATCACAAAAATTATCAGATGAGCCACTGTCCGAAATCTCGTTGAATTTTGTGTTCAGCTTTTATAATCGAAAAGATATTTCGAGGTTTAGTTCGCCAAAAACTTTTCGGTTATTCAAATTTCAATATTTTTTTTTATCTCTGACTTATTCATAATGATTCCTGATTGACAAGTTTCCCTGACTTTAATCTGATTTGCAGGTTTTCTCTAACCTGTGGTCAGCTTGCTATTATTCACAACTGTTCACAGAGGTGAAAATATTTTAGAGCTATTTTCTGTATTTTGAGGGAGAAAACGGAATATAACCACTTGACAGTCTTAAAATTTATAAATCAAAGCGACATAACGTGCAAAACAACGTAAACAATAATGCAAACGAACGAAATGCGCACCCACTGGTAAGAGGCCGTTCGGGCGTCTCCGCGGAACTCATCGTTTGGCACGAATTACACTCGCTAGTCCCGAATGGTCCAAATTTACGTCCTGCACATAATTTTGCGGCGTTCGTCCGTGCGGACTTACTCCCTCTCCATAGAAAAGCACTCATCGTCAAAATTTACATATACTATGGTAGACTTAAAGTCCCAAGTAAATTTATCACCTTACGTAAACTTGCTATGTCCCACGCCGATCAAATAATTTCCATCAATAAGTACTGTAGTATCGTAAATGTATCAAGTTATACACTGTCATTTAAAAATACATTGCACGTATAATTACTAGCTGATTGTAAATATCACCAAAGATTTGTTTACAGTGTACCAATAGTTATGGATCAAAGGTAGATATAATTGCTTTACTAGACCATACATTACAAAGAATACTTGCTGCTTTGGATGAAGAAGAATTAAGAAATTTAACAGGTGAAAAATGTTTTTTTTTTGCTAAATGGGGAATGGATGGTGCCTCTGGCCAACAAACAACTAGGCAAGCGTGGCATATCCCATTTGTAAATCATACTGATTCCAATTCATCCATTTCAGATGGCAGTGATTCTGAAAACGAAAATACTCATGCACATAATTCAGATGCATCAGTATTCATTGCGACACTTGTTCCACTGCAATTGAAAACTGAAAACAATGTTTTATGGACTAACGACAAACCATCATCTGTTTTGAATTGTCGTCTAATAAATTTCAAGTTTACTAAAGAAACTGAAGATGTTGTCAGAAAAAATTATGATTACTACTTCAAGGTATTAAGTAAAGTAAAGACCTATGTTCTTACTTTTAAAGATATGTCATTCGATGTAACATTTGATTTAAAATGTACAATGATAGATGGTAAAGTATGCTAAATTTTGACAGGACAAAAAGCTTCAAGATATTGTTATATTTGTTTGGTTGGCCCAAAATTTATAAACGATATATCAAAAGTACAAACACTTTCTTATAATGAAAAACATTACAAGTTTGGTTTTCCTATCTTACATATATTTGGATACGTTTTATGGAATATGTTTTACATTAACATATAATTTAGATTTTGAAAAAGGATTTGCAAGCGGAGAAGATAAAAAGATACAGAAAGAAAAAAAAACAACAAGTTCAAAATTTATTAAAACAACGTTTAAATTTAACAGTCGATGTCGTGAAACAAGGTACTGGAACAACAAACACTGGCAATGTTGCTCCCGCTTTTTTTTAGTAAAGCAAGAATCGTTTCAGGCATTACAGGAATTAACGAAAAAATGATAGAACAGTTATATATGGTTTTACAGATTATTTCCCAACGAGCAGAAATAAATATTTCTAAGTTTAAAACTTATTGCATATTATTATTATATTATACCATTAAGCCATTTCCCTTTCGATAGAAACAGCTAAATTGTGCATTATAATGGAGGGGGTAACGTGACACAACTCTCCCTAGAGAAACTCTAAACGGCGAGAACCGTTCGCATATTTATTTTTTTACTCATAATGCTGACATCACAGAAGCATTTTCAGAGGTCATGCAATATTCAAAGACCCAAAACTTGATGATGGCGAAGTCAATGCTCTGAAGTCCGCCCCAATTTCGCGAGTGGCAATGTGTGGTGCGGACTTCAGAGCATTGCAGCGCGAATTTTACAGATGGTCTATATGCCGCGTTTGCTTTGCTGCTTACTACTACAGTCTAATGTCTTATGGTCTTCACATACACAGGACATCTCAAATTTATTCTACATTTTTCTCCACTTCGCGACGTATTTCGAAAAATTTAGGTTCGCCATCATCAAGTTTTGGGTCTTCGAATATTGCATGATCTCGGAAAATGCTTCTGTGATCCCTGGCGGACCGAACGAACGGATCGGATACGCTACAGCGTATCCTTATAGTATCCACATCGTATCCTCTCCGTATCAGCCCACGTTATCGATAAGTATTATATTTTTTTAAAGTTTTTAATGTTGCAAGAAAAACTATTGCGATTACTCCGTGACCTTTTAATGCAAAATTTCACGTAGAATCCGAATTTCAACAAGTGAAATGTTCATCTTCCTTTGTAAATGAGTTTTTCTTGCATGATACGAAGAGGATACGATGTGGATACTATAAGGATACGCTGTAGCGTATCCGCTCCGTTCGTTCGGTCCGCCAGGGATGTCAGAATTGTGAGTAAAAAAATAAATTGGCGAACGGTTCTCGCCGTTCAAATGCTGTCTTCTGCTATCCGCAGATTTCTCCCTTTCGCAAAATTTATAATTTCCGTGGAAATAATGATTGCCTCAGCAAAAGGCTTCATTCCTATCAATTTTGTTGATCCCAGGATCTCGCAAAACCCCGGATATTTGACAAGTTTTCTTTCTTTCGTTCTCAAATGCTTGGGAAAGAATATATATGGTGTCAGTGCCGTGCCTAGAAAAAAAAATTCCAAGTCGGATCTAACCAACACCCTTAAGGAAACGGTTTCTTTAATTCTAGGCAAATATTTTTCTGATATTTTCATAAATATTTACAGTTAAAATTATATGCAATTTTCTTTAAATTTGATTAATATTTATTTATTGATTGCGCTGATGACGCGATATTGATATTTGATATTCTAATATTGCTATTTATTGTCCTCGATTCCTCAAACCAAAACAACGTAGCACTATTTTATTCGTAACTTTTTACTATAACTTAGATTTACAGAGAAAATTTTTATTCTGGAATTATACTGTCTAACTTTAAAAGCTTTGAAATTAAAATGATGTGACTGAGACAATACGACAATTTCAAGTCGGTTGTGTTTAAAATTGTTCAATTTTTGATGTTTTGATTTTACACGTCTTAAAGTTAGAAATCATTTTCGAGTTTTAATTTTTACGACTTTTTTCTGTAAGTTCAGAAATTGGCATTAATCAGAAAAAATATGACAATACGATTTTCTCTATATGTACTTATATTGTGTACATACTTATAACTTAAGGATAATTGGATTTTTTTTCGCAATATCGTCTTAAAGAACTTCCGAAAATAGTTAATCTTGGGGATTTAATTAGTTAATGACAATGTACATTCTTAATCACTCGGTGATTTAATCAGCTCTAGAGAAAAAAAAATTGCATATCAGGCCGTTTAAAAAATACGTAACGCCTTTGCGGAGGGGGGCACCTCGAGCCTCACGCCAATTTTAAAACGTACACACACTTAACATAGAAAAAGTGATAGGGGGGGGGGGGTCAAATCTGTCATGAAGAAGCTTTCAGCATTTTTTGAACGGCCCCTATATATATGAGGTGTCAAAAAATGGTATCTTCAAAGTATATGTCATTCGACGCAGAATTTCACGAAACGTATAAATCAATAACGCCTCAGGAAAGTATTTTTGGTGCCTTGTTTGAAAATCTTAAGGATCAGTTATATATCTGGCTGGTCTGAAAGATCTAAATTCTAAAATTCAAACAAGAAACCTGCAGGAAAGTGTCCTTGAAAGTTTTACTCAATAGCTTTTGTTAGCATTAGTACATTTCCCGAGTACCCCATCCTTTAAATTTAAAGATTAAACCTGGAGATGTAAAGAAAAGCAGGTATATATTTCGGGCAAGAGGGCGGGGCACTTCTGATACATACATACATACATACATACATAGATTAGCAGTTCGAACTCGAAAGTTCATTGCCTCACTACCTGATTCGGGTAGTGTTTCTAGATGGATATTTACTACCAATGTGGGCCCACCACACCCACGACGGGCCAACAGCACGCAGTATTCCTGAACGGTCACCCATCCAAGTACTAACCGCGCCCAACAATGCTTAACTTCAGTGATCTTACGAGAACTGGTGTTTTCAGCGTGGTATCGCCGTTGGCACTTCTGATACTCCTGTTAGAAATTAGATCCCATTGATTTTGTTATTTTTCCTTAAATATTTTATATTTCTTTAAAACGTCATATCTACCTATAATTCTTTGAATTTTTATAATTTCAAAAGCAAATTTTTATCTTACATAATAAGGTATAATAAGTCAATATGAATTTCGAATTGTTTTATCTTGCATAATAAGGTATATAATAAGGTATAAGTCAATATGAATTGCGAATTGAATTCTCTGTTATATTAGTTTATAATTCAAGTTAAATTAAAATTGTTACAAAAATTGGTTCTCCGATCGCTATAATGAAATATACAGTTAGCTATTAATTGGTCAAATATATTTAATAAATCATTGTAACAATGACGTAAAGGATTGAAATTGTGCACCCTCTGAACGATACAGACAGCAAATTAAAAGAGTAATAACCATTTCAAAACTAAACATATCAGTGAATTTCGTATTGACGTATTATTATATTAGTATATTGACGTATTGACAAAATATCCTGCTATTCGTACCCAAATTTCGGTGCATAGAGCCCCTTCGACCTCAAATTAGTACAAAAAAAAATCAGCTGTTCGTACCGACATTTCTGTACACGTAGCCACGTCATTAAAAGTTGTACACTTTAAAAATTGAAACGTTTAAAATGAAAAATGTTTAATTCCGTATTCAAACGAAAAATTAAAAGTTGAAATTAACATCAACGAAACTGAGCAATGTGGTCTTTTAGACAAAAAAATATATAAATAAAATAATAAAAACTAAACTTTTACTGATACATGTTCATATTGTTCAAAGTCTAACTATTTTACTATTTCAGGATGTACACTAGTTAGTAGTTATCTCAAGTTCAAAAATGAGCATTTTGAAAAATGATTTTTAAACTCGAGGAAAATATTTCCATTGTTAATTGTAACTAACTTTGGAAGATTGCGGAAGGCGAACTTTCAAAAAAATATTTCAGTTTAAAATTATTCAGTTATTTAGAGGCTTACATGTTTCTGCTTTCTCTTCAGGTGAAAGTTGCGCAATTCTTATTTAATCCTAAGGTTGTACGGATTATTCTATTTTTATTTTAAAACATGTATTTAAGAAAAATATTGTCAATAAAATTAACTATTCTTTAATTCCTGAATAAAATGTTGTAAATAAAAACGTACCAAAGAGATTCGTAGAGAATCCTTCAAAGAATAAAATGAAGTGATAAAAGAATAACCTGAAATATTTTTTTCTAAATAAGTTCACCTAATAATAGGAGTATTTTGCTCAAATTTAAAAATCATTTTTAACAATGCTTATTTTTGAACTTGAACTTTGGCCCCAAATAATAAACTATGATAGAACTATACCTTCAAAATTAATTTAGTTCTTAGTTGAAATAGTATAATTTTAGGGTCTTAAAAATTAGATATAGTATGCGTAAAAATAAAATAACAAAAAATGTGCAACTTCACAATTTTAAGGGCTTAAAATTAAAAATGCAATAGTATCGAAAGTTGAACAATTCCACAATTCTCCAATTGTTTCATTTTAAATATAAAGGCTTAAAAGTTGACATTTTTTAAAATGTAAACTTTCCCAATCAAATCATATCAACTTCAATTGCTGAAAATGGAAGGACAATTTCATTTTCAATGAATGTAAAATTTCAGATATGTAAAGATCGTTTGAAGTTAAACAATTATGAATGAGGCCGAAGTGAATCAAAAAAATGACGTTATCTTTTCTTGTTTCTGTTCTGGCGTATTCTGTTATAAACGTAACAATATATTCACTCGGTTGTGGTTTACGTTACGTTATTCAAAATAGCGAAATTCAAGCCGAAATTATAATTTGTTAATTACACTGCAATTTTGAACAATATATTATGCAAATCGTTCTATCTTGTATATAATTATTATTAAAAGATAAACGATTCATATTACACAAAAACCATAAAACGGGAATTCTAATATATATGTACACACACACACACACACATATATATATATATATATATATATATATATTTATAATTATTTACAGTTGAATCTGAACGGAATTTAATTTCATTAAACAATTATAAATATTAATTTGTTTATTGATTGTTATTGATCTCGATCGCCGCGTAAGACAGACTTCGAATTGCTCTAGTGATCATGAATATTTTCAGAAAACTATATTATCTACTGAAATTCATTTCGGAGACAGCGCCTCTTTCGCCCATTTTACTCACGACAAGTGTTAAGAGGGGATAGATAGATAGATACTTCAGTGGGTAGAGAGGCACAGCGGCACAGATGCACTCCGCCTAAAACTAAACGAAATGAAAGACGAATTTCAAAATAGAAAAGCATTTTTGAAGGGATAGTAAGAGAATTTGGCAGACAGGGAAGTTTTTACAGATAGTAGGTAAGGTAGGTTTGGACGGACGATAAAAACTTCGTATTTACCAAATCCAAAATGCTTTTCGATTCAACGCTGTGACAATTTTTCGTATAAAGTATGATATGATTTAAAATACATTTTTAAGACAAATTTAATATTATTCATAAAATGTAACATTGTTTGTGCATTATAGAATATGTATTTCTCTATTTAGAGAAAAACTCAAATTCTACAATGTAAAATTAAATTCAACGAAAGCACAAATATTTAAAAGTCATATAACATAAGCCAAATTAACTATAATATGAAATAAATCACAGTGTTGACATTTTTAAATTTGAAGTTACCTCATAAGGTTTATTTTTGATGAAAATGTTATGAATTTGATCTTTTTTCTAAATTTTTGAAGCTGAAACGTATAAAATTACGCTTTGAAATTCGTCAATTTGGCTATTTTGAGGTTTGGTTACAGAAGGTAAACACTAAGCTGAAGTGGGCCAAATATTTCAAAATTCAAATTTCTCGCAGTCGAATCACAAAATTCAACTTCAACTTAGTCTTTAGCTTGTGTAACGAAACCTCCAAATAGCAATAATTCGGTATATTTTGAATATTGTTATTTTGGGAGAAAAAGGGTCGGGACCAACCCAAAATTTTAAGGGAGATAAAATGAAGCCCTGATTTACATATAGGTGTAAATCCGTAACTTTTTCATTTTTATCCCCCTAAGATTTATTCATTCGCGAAAATGGATAAAACGTATAATAAAAAGTGAACTTCATAAGGTAAGTTTCAATTGAAAAAATTAAGTACCGTGATTTTAAAAACCATTATAAAGTGTTGAAAAATGGTTATGTTTTAGTTAATTGTAAAATATAATTTTCGCCAATTATAATATATGAAATTTACTTTTGCTCATGGTAGATAAAAGTTTAAACATATTTGAATACGTCTGATTTCGTTCAATTAAATTTTACATTGTAGAATTGGAGTTTTTCTACATTATATTATGCATATAAATCTGCTTATATCTGCTTATTATATTATCATATTATCTGCTTATTGGAATTTTGAAAATCAAATTTATAAATAACAATAAAGTAATTTGATAAATAAAAATAATATTCAAAAATACATTTGATGAAAAATTAATTTTTTCCATGTTATTGAAAAAATAAAGTTTCTTAAAATGCAATTGGTATTATTGCTTGGCCTTCGACAGGCAGACATGTTTCCAGATGACATCAACACGTGAAATACACAATTTGAAGTTTGTTTACATAATTATTCAGAGATTAAATATAATAAGCTATCATGATTACCATATCGTAAAGGGAATTAAAAAATATATTTTCTATTACACAAAAAGAAAATTAAAAAATGTTTTTTTTTTTCATGTTTTGGAATGTAACATCAGATGACAGGATGACACTTAGGGTGTCTCATTATTTTACTTCATTTATCAAAATAATTAACTGTTGTTTCATACAATTAGGACGAAATCCCATAGAGATATATTACTAGAATGACAAATTATAGATTACTGATAGAATCCCTACTAAAAAAAATCTGCCAGACGACGACAACGACAGACAGACAGACACCGACGTAAAACCCATTTTTTCTGACTCAGGGGGCCTCAAAACGTCGACATTTGATGGAATCCGCGAAAGTCATTTTTCACATAAAACCAATACTTTCTCATTATGATGAGAATGTAATAAAAGTCAGATTTTCAGTCAGAATAAATTGTTTGAATTATTATTATATTTTATTGTTTCAATCGTTAGAAATAGTATTGAGAACATAAAAACCATGAAATATTGTGAAAAAACACACCCGAGATGAAAAATAAAGTAAATAAGCAAAGTTTTGATGAGAACGTGCCCGCTTATCGGGCCGATTTTTTCACTGTTAATCCCAGCTAACCCGTTACCATCCTGAAAGGTTCCTGAATGATCACATGTTATCAGAGGAATTGTTACTTGTATCTCAGTCTCCTAGCAGGTAACAGCATAATCGCCGTAGTTTACTAGGGAGGCTTGTTTGCAGCCGTTCCCTGTCAGACTAGTAACATGGCGGTAACAGCCGGCAGCGATCTTCATTTATACATATACATTTTGGGTCTAACCTCTATAATGTAATTTCTTTTTCGTAAGGGTTCAGCTGATAAATATCTGTTTTTTTATAAAAGCTTTGTTCACATATTATCTCCCTTTTCTGGAACTTATTTATCGTTTAATTATGTTCCTTTCCAACATTTTTGCAAAAATATTCATAATTATAATTCCGAAACGATGTATATTTTGAGGTTAAGCTGTCATTGCACGTTGCGTTTCCAAACATCACTTTGTTACAAGCATGTGATTACAATGGCGGGATAATGTTACCTGCTTCGCTTGTAATTTGTTACTACTTTGAGTGGGAAATATATTGTCACTGGGTGACCAGCATGGAAGTCACCAGTGACTGGTTTTTTTAATCTTGTTACAATTATGTGACTATTCGGACTAGTAACTGTGTTAGCTGGGATGTTATTTTTTACGAATAAAACAAAAACTGCACATCCTATCAAAAAGTGACCCATGAGAAATTTGTAGATATTTTTTGAATGCACAATTGTAGTCCCGTCATGATTTGTCGTATCTTGCATAGTTTGACCGTAAAATTTATTTTTTTGAGTTTTCATTATTTCTTGTGCAATAAAAATATGAATTTTCGATTTTTCAAGAAAATTCAAAAAGTCGTCATGATAATCTTGTAGGACGTGCGAAAAGAAACACTTTTCCTATCTTGACTTTTTTTCGTATCGTGCGTTGTTTGGCCGAAAATGTTACTTTTCTTTTTTTGGGGGGGATTTTGAAAATGCTGTAACTCGGACAATTTTCTTTTTATCAAAAAAAGTCGTGAGGATAAATTGTTTGAATTTTCAAGTACTATAAGCGGCGTCACATATAATTTTGGAATTTAGAAAAAAATGGTCTAAAGAATTTTGAAAATGCTCTAACTTTTTGAATTTTCATCCAAAATGGCTGGTTAACGAAATCTTTTTTTTTTTTGCCCCCTGAAACCGTCTGCCAAAGCACAATCCAATCCGATTAGTCTTTCAAAAGTTATCCGATATACAGACGACGACGACAACGACAGACAGACAGACACCGACGTAAAAACCATTTTTTCTGACTCAGGGGGCCTCAAAACGTCGACATTTGATGGAATCCGCGAAAATCATTTTTCACATAAAACCAATACTTTCTCATTATGATGAGAATGTAATAAAAGTCAGATTTTCAGTCAGAATAAATTGTTTGAGTTATTATTATATTTTATTGTTTCAATCGTTAGAAATAGTATTGAGAACATAAAAACAATGAAATATTGTG
>CAKNYM010046074.1:15308-30198 GCA_932195095.1 Andricus curvator
AATCGTTAGAAATAGTATTGAGAACATAAAAACAATGAAATATTGTGAAAAAACACACCCGAGATGAAAAATAAAGTAAATAAGCAAAGTTTTGATGAGAATGTGCCCGCTTATCGGGCCGATTTTTTCACTGTTAATGTTATTTTTTACGAATAAAACAAAAACTACACATCCTATCAAAAAGTGACCCATGAGAAATTTGTAGATCTTTTTTGAATGCACAATTTTAGTCCCGTCACGATTTGTCGTATCTTGCATAGTTTGACCGTAAAATTGATTTTTTAGATTTTTCATTATTTCTTGTGCAATAAAAATATAAGTTCTAAATTGTTTTGGGAAACTTAAAAATTAGTTATGTTACTCTTGTAGGACGTGCGAAAAGAAACACTTTTCCTTTCTTGACTTTTTTTCGTATCGTGCGTTGTTTGGCCGAAAATGTTACTTTTCTTTTTTTTTTGGGGGGGGGGATGTTGAAAATGCTGTAACTCGGACAATTTTCTTTTTATCAAAAAAAGTCGTAAGGATAAATTGATTGCATTTTCGAGTACTATAAGCGGCCTCACATACAATTTTCAAATTTGGCAAAAAATGGTCATTTTTCTGATTACGAATCCGAAGCCCGATTTGCAAAATTCAAAATGGCGGATCCAAGATGGCGGAAGAGTTTTCAAAAAATTAATGGATTTTCATTAAACTTGGCATCTGGGGGTTTTTGGGGCATCTGATAACGAATCTGAAGTCATATGTATTAATTTTCCAAATTCAAAAGGGCGGATCTAATATGGCGGACGAGTTTTCAAAAAAATAATGGATTTTCATGAAACTTGGCATCTGGGGGTTTTAGGGTCTCTGATCACGAATCTGAAGTCAGTTTTTGAAAATTCAAAATGACGGATCCAATATGGCGGACGTGTTTGAAAAAAATCATGGATTTTCATGAAACTTGGCATTTGAGGGTTTTTGGAGCCTCTGATAACGAATCTGAAGTCATATTTTAAAAATTCAGAATGACGGATCCAATATGGCGGACGAGTTTTCAAAAAATAAATGGATTTTCATGAAACTTGGCATCTGGGGGGTTTTTCGGTCTCTGATAACGAATCTGAAGTCATATATCAAAAATTCAAAATTGTGGATCCAATATGGCGGAAGAGTTTTTAACAAATTAATGGATTTTCATGAAACTTGGCATCTGGGGGTTTTTGGAGTCTCTGATAACGAATCTGAAGTCAGATTTCAAAAATTCAAAATGGAAGATTCAACCTAGGTGGACAAATGTTGAAAAAATTGTTGGATTTTCATAAAACTTGTCACTCAGCTGGTTTTGGGGTCGTTGACTACGAATCCGGAGCCAGATTTGCAAAATTCAAAATGGCGGATTTAATATGGTGAACGAGTTTTCAAAAAATTGTTGGATTTTCATGAAACTTGGCATCTAGGAGTTTTCGGTGTTGTTAATTTTAAAAGTTAGGTTAAAACGAAAATTTTCGATTACAATTTGGCTGTGAAAAATGTGGTTTAGTATAAAAGTTGCATCTTTGATGATTAACCAGTTTCATTGCCATATTGGATCCTCCATTATGCATTTCTGAAAACTGACTTCAGATTTGTAATCAGTGATTCCAAAAACACCCGAGTAACAAGTTTTATGGGAATCGCATTCAACAACTTTTTCAAAATTAGTCTGCCATATTAGATCCCTCATTTCAAATTTTTAAAATTTGTTATCAGAAACCCCAAAAACCCATAGATGCCATGTTTCATGAAAATCCATTAATTTTTTGAAAACTCTTCCACCATATTGAATCAGCCATATTGAATTTCAGAAGTCTGATCGTACATTTGTAATCAGCAAACCCAAAAAAACTTTATATACTAATTCTATTACAATACTAAATATACAGTTACAATCATAGTTAATTTCACAAATTTGATCCACCATATTGGATCCGTCATATTGAATTTTATAAATCTGATAACAGATTTGAAAATAGCGATCCTCAAAACCTAAATATACCAAGTTTTATGTAAATACAACAAAAACTTTTGGAAATAATGAATTTTTCTTGCAAAAAATAACTTTTTTTGATCACCAAAATCGACAAAAAACAACTTGAAATATTATAAATATGATGATAATCTAGGTGAGATATTAAATATCTCACCGTGCATGTAAGGGTTGAAGTGGTAAGGCGTACTACCTGAAAATAGTATGTACCATCGAAAGTTGTCGCGACAACAAGTAAAGTAGTAAGGACAGCCTACTACTTTATTAGTTGTCCCAACCAACTATTTTTGTGTCCTAAAATGAAGGTCAAGTTCGTTAGCCAGCCATTTTGGATAAGAATTCAAAAAGTGAGCACATTTTGAAAATGGTTGAGAACACTTTTTTTAAATATTTGAACATTCTATGTAGGGATATTAATATTTCTCAAAAAGGCGAACAAAATATTCTAATGACTTTTTTTGATAGAAGAAAAATTACCGATGTTATAGCATTTACAAAATTTAAAAAAACAAACGAAAATTAACATTTCAAGCCAAGCAACGCACGATATGAAAAAAAGTCAAGAAAAGAAAAATGTTTCTTTTTGAACACCCTAAAATATTGTTATAAGTTTTTTTTTAATTTTCTTGTGAAATCGAAAATTCAAATTTTGATCGCACAAAAAAATAATGAAAAATAAAAAATTCCATTTTGCGGTCAAACTATGCAAGATATGTACGAAAAAAGATAAATCCAAAAAAATTGTGCACTCAAAAAAGATCTACAAATTTGTTATTAATCACTTCTTGATGGGACGCGTAGTTTTTGTTTCATTTGTAAAAAACTGATTTAAGAATAAAATAAATTACAGTTTTGAACAAACGACACAAACCACAAAAAAAATTAACAGACAAAAGTTGTTCTCTCAGAAAAGAGCTACAAATTTTGTATTAATCATTTTTTGATAGGATGCGTAATTTTTGTTTCAATCGCGCGCCTCGCGCGCCGCTCGCAAGTTTGGGCACGCCTGGGGCGCCCGGTTACTGTTGTATATCTCGGGCTCCGAGATCGATAATATATTTACCTCGCGCTTCGCGCTCGCTAATGTATGTACCTCGCGCAACGCGCTCGGCTTTTTTCGGGTTTTAGATTAAAAAGGAAGTTTATTTACTCAAGGCTCTATCGGCCTTAAGGAACACATTCTCATTGAAATACCTGCACACTTTTTCAAAGTCCAAAGAAAAATGCCTAATTGCTTAAGAAAACGTCTTGGTTTAATTTACTGAAAATGCTACCAAACAATCGAACATTCCATATCCTGGTCAAACAGTGTTTGTTTTATTCATATCACTTTTTCATGAACATTGCTCCAATAACTTTGAGATACTACTTCGCGATATATATATATATATTCGCGTGTCAGATGGCGCTGTTTTTGGCTCATTTGATTGCACAAAATAATCCGATCAGTTCCATCGGCTTCAGTTGGCAGCATGGACGCAAGCACGCCATCGTGCTTATTCGCTTTGTAAACGCGTGTGCTTCCCACTTCGAGTGAACTGTCGGAACGTCATGACGCAATTAGACGCAGGTAGGCCATTAGGGTATAGCGCCTTACCGCAATGCTCCTGTTTTGTCACGCCTGAGTGAACACCCCCCCCCCCCCTTCCCGCAGCTCCTCTCACCCATGCCCGTGGCTCGGCGTCAATTCTCGGAAACACTGAATGCAGAATCACTAAATCCAGATTCGACCGTACCCAGATAACAATGTGAAACGCATATGCGACTCACAGTGCACGCACGCATGCGGATTAATCCACACGCGTGCGTTCACCACGGAAGACAGATGCGTCCTCATATGAGACGCATATCGCTCGCACGGGTGATGGTCGCACGCGTGCGTGTGAAATTCGATCATCGTGCGACTGTACCCTGAATTCTAAAATACTATTTATCTATTTAGATATCTATGTCAAATAAATAAATTGTTATTTTGGATTTACAACCAAAACCAAATTATAGTTTTCAACCATAATTTTTCCACTTCACCCGATGGAAAATCACGAAATTTGGAAGGTTATATATTTAGCGTGGTGTAAAGGGTGCAAAGCGTGGTATAAACATTGTATAAACAGGCCATCTGACTAAATGTGATTCTACACTGTCCGAGTTATTCTAAGTTATTTAAAATATTATCTTTCTATAACATTGATAGTGAGCACGATTATAATGGCACGATAATATAAGAAAAAATAAGGTTATGTAAAATGCGGAAAACTATAAACAAAGCGGTAAACGCGGGCTGATGGTGGGAGACTGCGGAAGAAAGAGCGGGGAGACTACGTGGGCGCGCGACGGCCATCGTCATTTCAAAGATATAAGTTTCAACAACTGAGCGCGCTTTTTAAACTTCTTATCTCAACGTGAAAGTAATAACATCATTATAAAATTGATTAAAATTCATTAGAAAATTGAAGATCTATTAAAGTATTCAAAAAAGAAGTATTCAAAATTATGAAAATTCGATTAAACATTTAAGTTGGATTTCTGCAAATACTTCAACAAATTTCTAAACAGTAATTCTAAATTTTATGCAATTAAAATTACAAAATTGCAGTTATAAAAAATAAAAAGTATTTCGTGGGCTATTTGAAATTAAAATTAAAAATTATATTTTACCAACATTGTCATTTAAAAAAAACTCATTTAAAATTCAAATTGGGAATTTTCAAAATATTATTTGAATACAAAATAAACATACATTACAAAAATGTTAATTCGCCCCAATACGTATCAATCCTTTTTTTTGCTGGGTTGGGTGATTATTTTTAATTTTTTAATTTTTTGAGTGTTTTACGTGGAGGCTCTTCGGATTTGTTCAGGTAAAAGTGATAGCAGTGGTTTTCAGGGGTTATTGGATATTATTATTTGGTTGGAAATATAACGTGGGTGATTATTTTAAATTTTTTGAGTTTTTTACATGGAGGCTCTTCGGATTTATTAAGGCAAAAGAAGAAGGGGTAGTCTTAGGGGGTTTTTGAATATTATCATGGGGTTAAGAATACAACTTGTGGTTTTCTGAAGGCGACTGGGTGATTATTTAAAAATTTTTATTTTGTTGAGTATTTTACGTGGAAGCTCTTCGGATTTGTCAAGGTAAAAGTAGTAGTGGTGGTCTTAGGGGGTTGTTGAATATTATTATGGGGTTGGAAATATAAGTTGGGGTTTTCTGAAGATGATTTGGGTGATTATTTAAAATTTTTCAATTTTTTGAGTATTTTACGTGGAGTGTCTTCGGATTTGTTCAGGTAAAAGTGGTAGGGGTGTTCTCAGGGGTGTTTTGATTATTATTATTACTGAGTGGGAAATATAACTTGGGTTCTCCTCTTGCAAATTAAAAAATTTTTTAAAAGGAGGTGGATACCCGGGTACTCCGTTACACCGATGAAGCTGTTTTTTTTTGTCACACACATAAGTGTTAATTTGCAACCTAAATTTCGAAATCAAAATGAAATGATACTGTTAATTTATCTGAGAAATAACTTCTAAAAACCTGTTCAATTATTATACTTAAGTATCAGCATTTAAAAAAAATAGGCTGCAACCGAATTAAACAAATTAAAATGTAATAAAAAATAATACGCAAAAGTCATGAAAATTACTACAAAATAAGTTGTTTGGAAATATGTTGGTGATTGCTCCTTGATCACGAGGGAATTATTTAACAATTTAAAATCTTTTTAAAAGTTATCTTTTACAGATATGTAATAATAAAAAAATTAAATAATCGTTTTCAAATAATTCCCGCGAGATAAATGTGCTGCGATCAACATAATTACAGAGGGTCCAGAGACAGTGTGGCAACCTAGTGTCATTTTTGCTGATTGGCTCAGTTTTCTCAGTCTTTTCAGATATATTGTTTTTATTGCTTCTGGGAACCACCCATGGACTGCGTACTCTTTCAGGACTTCCCAAAGTTTACTTCCATCCACCTTGTCAAACGCTTTTTCTAGGTCAACAAATGCACAGAAAACTTGTTTATTTACTCAAACTTTTTTCTGTGATCTGTCTCAAGCTAAATATTTGATCCGTACATGATCTTCCTCCGTAAATACACTTTGGACGTCCTATATCTTTTCTTCTGCTATTTTGATTACCCTATGTATGAGTATTTTTGAAAAAATTTTACTTACGGTACTTAATGAGCTGATACCTCTGTAATTATTCCAGTGCCTTTTATCTCCCTTTCTTCTGTATATCGGGGTGATATAATCACCATTTTCCAGTCATCGGGAACTTCTCCCACCTCAGTACATCAATTTCTCAACTCGCGCAATCTGTGAGATATGTATTCGCCCACGTATTTAAGGATTTCAGCGTTAATACTGTCTACACCAGTAGCCTTACCATTCTGTAAGTTCTTAATCATATCCCTAACCTCAGAGGCATGGACTTTCTCAACCGGGTTTTCTAATGTATCGTGTTCTATGTCGCATTTGTGTTGCCCTATAGCTTCACCTCCCAATAATTCCTTAAAAGATTTTCTCAAAGCTTGAACTAATCTAGGAATGTTTAACCTTTTAAAAATGTGCATTTTTGGTGTATTTCGAAACACAACATTTTCTTCTGTCACCCGGCCTAAATACATAAAATTGATTCCTTATGGAGAATATTCTGTTTATATTGAGGAAGAAATCCTGTGAATTACAGAAAAAAAAATGTTTAGGGGCCATTTCAGACCATTTATTGTAATGAAATTACAATATCTTCAAACATTTTTCTTGTTTCATAAAATATAGGGCTTATTTATCAATGAACAATAAATACTTTTTATAGATGAGAGAATTTTTCAACCTCAAATTTGTATTTTAAAAAACTAAGAAAAATAATTTGCATACCTAAAACGGCCCAGCGAAACTTCTAAACAATTGTTTTTAATTAATAGAAAATTGATTGCATTATTTTTTCACCAAATGTAAGAAATTTAGGTGATAGTGTTTGCAAAATTCAAAATTACACATTTTGCTGGTCTCCTTAATATACAATATGTTTAAATGGGAAAGAATGTCGAAATTTTACAATATTGGAAGGCATTTCCTAATTAATAGAAAAATGATAAGTCTTACCATAAATACATATAAATGAAGCTCATTATTTTTTAATTTTCAACAAAAATTTGATTCGTCAACAAACTTTTTTCTCTGAAATTTCAAAGATGAAAGAAATATCCAAATTTGTATATATTTTCGTATTACTCTTATTCGCTATTATTTACAAATTTATATAATGTTCTTATTATAATCTATTTTCATTCCAGTGTCCGAAAACGGATCATTCAATACTTGTTCCAAGTATTTTTGGAATTCATTATTTAAATACTTTAATACTATTTCTTCATATATATTGATTTTTTCCTATACAATACTTTTGTCGTGCAGAGTACCCGTCAAGTTCAAAGTGCGCGGCTATGGTAACAAAATGGCGAAACTGTACGTTTGCGTGACTGACGAAACAGAGGCCTCGGCTAGACCATGCATTTATTGGACCATGGCTAGAGACTTCAGCAGTAGGACTCCGCGGCCGTTTCCAAGTTGAAAATCGAACGGACCTCTGTTTCTACCTGCACACGTTAGAAAAAGAGGTCGGTTCCAGTTTCGACAGGGTATCGGCGTCACACTACAGATTCAGTTGATTATTTCGGCGAAAAAGATTGGAAACATGGCGATGACTACCCAAGTAAAAGGCAGCGGTTGGCCACGAAGGGCAAGTAATAGTTCATTTGATGGAAAAATTGTGCCAAATCCATCCGTGACTATCAACAGGACGATAAATCTGTAAGTAGTGATATTTTCTGATGTGCTTCGTTAGATTTGTACGATATGTGGTCGCCGCTCCGAAAACGATAAATGGCTGCTCCCATGAGACGCCGATGCTGGAATTGTGAGCGTTGCAACTCATAGCTTGTAAACAATGTGACTTAGATTATGAGGTGTTTTATTTATTTGTCAAGCCTCGAGCGAACTGCGATAGAAAGCGAGCGACTGTATTAGAATCACAATTTTCCTTGATCGATATTTTTGTATCATTTGCAGTGTTACAAGTAGTTTTCATACACATGTAGTTGTACATACACAAGCCCCCGAAATTAATCGAGAAAATCCCTTGTGTCAGTTGTATCCTGGAGTTTTTTCCACAATGTAATCCCAAAATACAATTGAGATGTAAAAACTTTCGCCGTGCATGTTCAAATGCATTTATTGCAAATAAAACTTGGCAAAAAGTTTAAAGTTTCATAAAAAATATGTTTACTGGCTCAAAATCTCGACGAATTTCGTATAATTAATTTTAATAAGATAAAGGTACCTGTCACGAGGCAAATTTTGAGGGGGTTTTGAGATTTTCATTAATTTCGGAACAAGAGTAGAATATATTTTCAAAATGTTTATAACAGTGAATGGGCTGATTTTTTCTGAATAAGAAACGCCTATTAAAAGTTTAATTTAGTCTAAGCAAAATTATATTTATGAAAAAGGGGAACAACCTATATGTACCTATTATGAAACCACTTTTGGACTGTTGTACCGGTGTTCCATAATGCATGTCCCTATTATGGAACAGCAAAGAAATGTGTTTAAAAAATATTAATATGGCTTATTTTATATAATTTTTTATATTATATTGAACTAAATAAAACAATAAACTTTTGTTTCAATCGTTCATAGAGATAAATAAATCTAATGAAAGTTTTCGTTAAAATTGACAAACCTAACCTGTAAATGGTAGTTTTCGTGAACGAAGTGGATTACATTTTATTCTTGTTTAAAAATGTTATAGGGAATTAATTTTTACTTAGGTGGGTGACAAATAAGAAAAACTCATGAAGGATGAAGTCAAAACTTAAGAAACTTGGTCAAAGTGATGTGTAAATGAAATATTAGGCTAAGCACCCTTTTCGTGTGGTTTTCTTTTATTGTGCTTTCATTTTATGAATAATTATATAGTAGTACACAATTATTTTAAAATTATAGGGACCTAATCTACATTTCCGATACTGCTGCCGCTACCGAAAATTGCGGCGACCCTAGCAAAAGTGAGGTGAGCCAAGCTCGAAATCCATTGGAAACAATACAAAATAAATTAAAATTATAAATGCTGTCATAAGTCATACGCGTTTTGAAAACATTGTATGCGATTTAGAACAAATTTATGTATGGTAAAAAAATTGTTCAAAATGTGTAAAACTTACGGTAGCATTTTATAATTTTACTTTACTCTGCATTGTTTCCAATGGATTTGCTTTGCTCACCTCACTTTAGCCGAGGTCGACGTAATTTTTCGGTGAATTAGCGCCATCGAAAGATAAATTAGGTCCCTATAGAATTTCAAATAATAACGAGATAAACCTAGACATTAGAAGAACATCAACGTTGTGAACGATATCATACCGAATCATTTAAACGGAATTTTTTTAGAGGTAAGCGTCTCAGTAATTGTGATGCTAATTTTTTGTTTTTTATCTCATTGTAATTAATAGAAATCCCGTTTGGCACTATAAAATGCCAAAAATAAATGCGTTTTATCATTAAATGTTATTTTTAACAATATATTCAAATTATAACCAAGTTTCACGATTATTAGGACCGTCACGATTACTGGAAAATGTATCTTAGTTTGTTTTTGCAGTTCTCAGTTAATCCACTTCGCTTATGCAAACAACACTTCTTAGGTTAGGTCAGTTAAGTCTTTGACACTTTATAGGTTGGGACTTTTAATTTCAATGAAAAATTGTATTCCACTACTTATTTGTCTGGTATGTAAGATTGGAATAAAAGTTCACTATAATGTCTAGTTTACAATGAAAACAAAAATAACATAACATAAGCCATATTAATATAATAAAAAACACATTTTAATGCATACGTACCCCTGTTCCATAAATAGGAGCAAGCGTTGAAAACGTGTCCGTCGATATGAAACACCTATGTTTCTCCGTTCCATAAATATGGACCGTGTTAAAAAAGGTGTACATATTCTGAAACGACTAATTGAATTTTCGATTTTAAGGAACTTCAAAACTAAAGCGATTATTGACATGACAGTTTCATGTTTGCTTTGAAAAGTTCATACGCTAACAAGTTGAAAAAATGTTTAAAAGGCAATGAACTTCGATGTTGAAAAAAATATGTATTGTTCCCGTCTTAGACAACCCGGTATCCTAAGACGTGCCCCTTTCTAAAATCAAAAAAGCTATATAATTAAACACTACATATTGAGAAATTTTATTCGTAGCGTACTGTTTAAACATATTCTTTATATTTATGACATATTAGTTACGCAAAGTACATTATAAAACGTAAAATAAGCGTTAAATGCCTAACAGAAAATAAGTGTCAACCAAGTTCAAGGACTAAATATTTATGAAAAGTTGTTTTAAATATTATTCATCTTAGATCAAGAATTCACTTATATAAATAAAAAAGGAACATATTTTTAAAAATTTCTTATTTATGATGTAAAAAAAATAAAGAGGTTAGGTAAAGTTACAACTGTTTGGCAAGTAAAGCAGATTTCGCTTTTACCTACAATTTTCTAGCCTAACCGGGGCTCGTCTTAGGAATTTCGCATGATCACAATTTTTTCAATATTATTACAGTACAACCTGTCTAAGAGCTCCAATGGCCTTGATGAGCTCGGACGCTTCCCCCACTAGAAACCCTACTCACGCTGCCTCGAGAATTGGGCGCACACCCTCAAAAAGAGCTCGCAGCCGAGCGCAGCCTAATTTCAGTTTTTTCTTATTGAAAATGGTTTTATTAATATTATTTTTCTAATTTACATACAATAATTTATATATATATATATATATATATTTTTTTTTTTTTAAAGGTTGTTGATACTTCTAACTCCTATATGGGTAATTGTCAAATTGTAGGCAAATTTTAGCACCTACAGTGGCAAGCACATTATTATCAGGAATTAAATATTTCATACCGGCAATTGATCTTATCACATCTAAAAATTTAAAATCCAAAAAGGGCAGTTATGAAAATAAGAAATAATAATGAAATTCGTACATGAAATTCGGAAAGTGGATTTGAGGTTAGGAGATTTATGAAAGAGAGCGCAAGCTTTTAAAAAGTTCAAAAGTGAATAATGTAACGCATGCCATTTAGGAAAAACGGAATATTTAACTATTGTAGATAACTTTTTCGAATAAAAGTAAGGTGACGTAATAAATTAAAATTCTAATTGTTACTATTATTTTTTATTTCAATAAATACGTTTTAAATTACAAAAATGGAAACAACGTGACTGTAGCATAATGTGCAATCAAAGATTCAACGTTCACTGAAACTATTTACATGATTTATTATGCAGTCTTTCAAATGTATTCAAATCTATTTATTACATCGTGTCACATACTAAGTAACTGAGTAATAAATTATGCCTTCATTTTCATCAGAATTGAAAATATGAACGTACGCTCTTATATTGTACCGTACGGTAATGATGCGAGAAAAATGATGAATTTTAGACTTTTTTAATATTCATAAAAAAATAACAGATTATAATCATAAAAAGTCACCTACTTATGAAAGAAAACACCACTGAGCAAGTAACGGAATGGTTTTCATCATTTTTTTTCACTCCGACACTGTTTTTTAACGAACGTACGGGAATGACGTTTTTGTTGTCAAAATGCACTTTTCAGTTTTAATATCAGATTCACAAAAAAAGAGTTAATATTTTAAGCTCATTTTTGTGGAATCTTGTATTAAAGAATACGCCTAATATTTCTGTATTTATTACTCAACTGTAACTACAATATTTTACTAGAAAAAAAGACGTACGGTAATGATGTGTGAAATGACAAAAATCGAGGGACGGACTTTAAGGTTTTTATATTATTATTTATTTGAATTAAAAAATGTGCATACATTAAATTTATGTTCATCTAAAGTTTACAAACTTGGTACGTTAACCGTTTTTCAGGTTACTGTCTAAAAAAAAGGGGAAAATCAGTTTATCCTTGTGCAAAGTGAGGTTGGGACGCCGTACGGTAATGACGTTCGGGGTGTTCTTGTATTAAATTAGAGTAAATAGGAACAGAAATGAAAAAAAAGAACTGACTATTTTGTAGAGGATGATAATAAGTATTTATTTAATTTAAAAAAAAATTATTACGAGTTTCTAAATTAATGTTACATTACTGGGACTTCAAGTTTGCCTTCAATTTGACAATTACCCATATAGTACAAGGCAGCTTTTTTTTATAAAACTTTTAAGAAAACAAAATTATAATTTCATTTTAAAATAAAATATAATATGTACATATTTTAATATGTACGTACGCTATAAACAGTCGTAAAACTGTCTATAAACTGTAAAACGTCTATAAAAGACGCTACGTTTTCATCGCCGCCGGCCGCGAGCTCTATTACAGGTTACGTACCCAAACACTCATTTCGCACACACACGCAATTTCCGAGCTCGACGCCTAGTAGTGGGGGCCCCCTATTTCTCGGAATTATTACCCCTAACCGCCCATGAGCGAGCTCTTAGACAGGTTGTACTGTATTAAGGCTGTGGCTAGTCGTCCCGAAAAATTGGGGGAGTTGGAAAAGGCGATGGACTAGTCCCGAAAATTCGGGACGACTAGCCAAGCTTATGAAAAATACTTCACTACTCATCCCGATTTTCGGAACGACGAGACACTCCGTTTCAATAAACAGCATAAAAATTAATAAAACATAAGTACTTACTCCTTCAAATCATTAGAAGTTATTAAATTACAACTTCTAAAACAGGTAAAAGTACTTTCTCTAACGTACAAAAATAATTTTTCTTTTCTGTTTTTGTTAATTTACTTCCTGTGCAGAAAAAAACACTTTCAAACTAACTAGAATTCTGCTGAGCACGTATTCGCATGTGTAAGTGATGACTAATGTTTTCGTACAAAAATATTAAAGCGCTTCAAACGGCTGTCAATTTCGCTACTGCCAAACTACGTCTAAACGGATGAATTGTTGAGCGTAATATTTTAACCACATAATGTAAAGGCAATTATACCGGTTTGTTCAGAAAGATTTTTCCCGAAAATGTTCTTGTTGTTTTTTGTAATTGAAAATTGAGTGTATTTTCTCGCTTGAAACTGGCGCGCGGTATACACTACTGACTACATGGTAGTGTATCACAATAATACTGATCGCAAGGGGCAGGAGTGGCAAGCGGGGGGCTCGCATGTGAGTAACTTGGTAACACAGGCGAGCCCCCCGCTTGCCGCTTCTGCCCCTCGACATCCGTATACTACCGTCAAAGGTATTAGGGAAATTTTGCATAGCAATTCGTAGGATACGGTAAACGCGAAATGATACGCTAACGAACGTCGGATAGCGGAAAACGGTAACGCTAAACTCGCAAAGCATGCGCTGAAACGTACTCATGTGAGTAGCATTTACCGTATCCTACGAAATGCTCTGCAAAATTTCCATATTATACTCCTAGATCAGGCCTGCCCAGATAGGGGAAAATGCTCATTCGCCACATGTTCGACTTCCACCACCACTTCCCTCTTCTCAGGTTCAGAGGCTTGGGGGGTGGTCGCTCTCGTGAAGTTGAATAAGTAGAGGTCGGTGGTGGTGTTAAATTCCCATCTGGCAAATGAGCAGTTTTCCCCTATCTGCCCAGGCCTGACCTAGATGCAGCATGTGGCGGCGGAGTGGGGGAACAATATATATAGCAATTACTTTCGTGCGGTGCGTAGCTACTGCCCTCTTCGTACTACCTTCCTCCACTCTTTCTCTATAAGAAAAATCGTTGCTCTGCGTTTTTAAGGGTAATGATTTTAAATCTATTATCCTTGGCTCCTCGCAGCTTCTCCCTGTTTTCTCAAAACATCGGTAAAGTAGAAGGAGGGATTTTGGTATGATTTACAAAATAACAAATTAATATAAAATGATGATACTTTTGCAATTCTCATCCTAATTTTATTTGCACAGAAAAGAAATTAGTGACAATATTAAAGGTTTGCCACATTAATTAATTTTAATGTTAATTTTGTAATTAAGTAAATATTTATTTTTCGAATTATATTTCACGTTCCGGTGTATTAAGTAAAAATAATATAAATGTTTCTTCAAAACGGATAAAGAAACATGTATTACATTTTCATTTTCTTACAGCAATTTTTTATTAAATAATTTGATACACATTATTCAATATTGATCCTAGGTTAGAAGTAAACTGCACCAATCAATTGTATGTAAAAAATAACTCCAGAAACTTGTACTAAATTTTCACTTCCATTAAAAACTGTTTTTTTTTTTGCTTTTAAAGTGTATAAGTTTCAAAGCTGCAGGATTATAAAAAAAAACACTGCTCATTTCAAATCAAATCATTTCAGAATTTATTAAATTGATCTTTTAAATGAGGAACGCTTGCGAATTTGAGCAAATCAAGTTTAACCGATAAAGATTATATACGAGTAATTTCTAATTAAAATCCTTCAATGTTTAATTATTTTCAATTGAAACCTTCAAAATTATGAAATTTTATTTTAAATTAAAAGTAATAATTTTAAATAGAAAACGTTCTAGTTGGAATAATTTTTAGATTAAAAATCTGCCCGCAGCACGGGCACATTCCCATCGCACGCGACTCGCTTCGCTCGCAAGTTTGAGAACACCTAGGGCGCACGACTGTTGGTTCTCGCGCTTCGCGCTTGATAGTGTATTTACCTCGCGCTACGCGCTCGGTCATTCTACAGAGGGTCCAGAGACAGTGTGGCAACCTACTATCGGCGAGAAAATTCGAGTCCTCTGGCTTTGACGTTAAAAAAGTCAGTGAAGAAAAAATTGTAGCTCAATGAATGAAGGATCATTTTAAAGGTCAAACTGTTGTACG
>CAKNYM010046074.1:36904-52759 GCA_932195095.1 Andricus curvator
CATTCTCCGATCCTACGGTGAGGATCGAGAGAAGGACAACGATCTTACAGGTGGAAGTTAATGAACTCCGATCCTACGGAGAGGATCGTGAGGATGAGATTTGCTTGACGGGAGGCTTAAATACACCAAAAGAAATTTAAACTAACCGTAGGGTCACTGAGCGGAACAAATTACTTACGTGTTTCGATCCCGAAGGGAGCACATCTGGAGGCGGCGACGACATGGTAGATGCCCTTCAGGTATCTTCCGGAAGTCTGGTTGAGACCGGTCGCTAATCCGTGGAGCTAGGGGGGAGGGAGGGGTATCCTCGAATAACGGGAACGATGAACTTTTCACTAATGAAATTTTGTCTTTATTCGATGACAAAAAACTACACTGTGGTGGATGGTCCCTGTACAGGGCAGGAGACCGCACAAGATCCGATTGATTCGATATGGTTATATGGCTAACCGGCGAGCCTTCCACGAACCGAAGAGTATACACGCGGGTGACCGGTACTTCGGAAGAGGTGAGATGCTCGCTGGGTCTCGGTCGATATTCAACTGACGAACTGGCCGCGGGACTCAACCTCGTCCCGTGGCCCGCTCGTCACGCCGCGCGTGGCGGAACTTAGTACTAATCGAGGGTGGGGAGCGGAGCGCGCCAATATTTGAATTCGGGTATCGAAGAGAAAGAGCTGAGAGCCGCCGCTCTCTGGAGGGACGACAGAAAAACCGAAACCGCCATTGTTCTAACAATTTCAGGGTAGGCGTGACACTACCCGATTCGGGTAGTGTTTCTAGGTGGATAGTTTTCTTGTAGTTATAAATAACTACAAGTTTGGGCTCACCACACCCATAATATGCCAACAGCACACAGTATTCTCGAATGGTCACCCATCCAAGTACTAACCGCGCCCAACGCTGCTTAACTTCAGTGATCTGACGAGAACTGGTTTTTTCAGCGTGTCCCCGCCTAAAATTTTGTTTTCGCCTATCTCATTCAAACTTCGCCAGATTATAGTGCTAGTGGACCTCTTTAAATTCTGTGAAGAGGGCGCACCTAGTACAACGGGTTGTCAAGATACAGGGGCCCGAATTTTCGACGATTCACCCCGACTGCTAACTTTCAATTGTACGTAACTCCTGATACAGTTATCCAATTTTACTTTTTTATGAGGGTTTTGAAAAGGTATTTTAACAAGGTTACAATAAAAATAATCATCAAACGATAAAAAAATTATTTCACCTTGATTTTTTATTTTAAAAATCATTTTTGAGATTTTCTCCCAATGCGGCATTTTTGATATTTTCTTAATTAGGCTAGAAAAAAAGCTTGCTTTTTTCTCTTGAAAAACATTCCAAAACGAAAATGGGATGGAAAGTATTGGCTGAGTTATAGAAGGTCATAAGAGCCAACTAGCCACGGCGCTACTACTCTACTAGGCGTGCTGTAGTGACTCAGTGGTTCTAATACCATTAAGTATACCATTAAGCCATTTTCCTTTCAGGGTAGGCGTTTCTAGGTGGATAGTTTCTTGTAGTAAATAACTACAAGTGTGGGCTCACCACACCCACGACGGGCCAGCAGCACGCAGTATTCTCGAATGGTCACCCCTCCAAGTACTAACCGCGCAAGTACTAAAGCTTTTTCGATTTCGATGACAATCGTCACTCTGGAGTCCCATGAGTCGATGCTAATATATTTGTCGTCATTTTTACAAAAAACATAATGGCGGATGCAATATGGCTGACAGTATTTTCGAAAACTTATCTCATTCCAACGAAAATCAGTATACGAAGCTTTTTTGAGTCACTAATAAAGTTTTATTTATTCCGTAGGGAAAATTCATAACAAGAGGTGCAATTCAAAAAACGCGAATTCGGTGATTCTGCCTTTCTATAGTCGCCATATTGAATCCACCATTTCAAGTTTTGCAATTCTAACGTCAGCATCGTAATGAGCGATCCCAAAAACCCCCGTACATCAAGTTTCAGACAGGTTGAAAAAAATCGCTTATTCTGCGATTCTGCCTTTCAATAGTCGCCATATTGGATTCACCATTTTGAATTTTGCAATTTCAACATCAGAATCGTAATCAGCGACCCCAAAAACCTTAAGATAACTTTCTATAACAATTATTTCTGATGTGCTTCTCGAATGAATACAGGTGGCCTGTCAGGCACATTGCGTCTAAACTAGGGAGTTTTAGGGTTGCGTCTAACGGAGGGTTAAAAAAGAACAGGATAATTGTCTCAATAAAATCACTGATCTTGACCATCTTAATGAATCTTAGAATTCTACTCTAGAATTATTTTTATAAAATGTATCACAATTTCCTAACAATAAAGTTTCTTCTCTTTTGAATTCTTACAGTATTGAATACAAGAATTAATTTATCTTGCTTGTTTCTACTTCTTAAATAACCGTTTAACACTACATCTGTTATATTACTTTTAAAATCTGGCGCCCTTTCTTCCTTCTACTGTATGTTAGGTTAGTTGATTTTCCTTGACAGTCACTTATGGCGTCATTTTTATGGGAGCAGGATGCTTTCCCATCCTGCTCTCATAATAAAAAATGTTTTTTCAATTTTTATACATTTTAATTAGTTAAACAGTTCATTAATTATTTAAGTATATTCACCACATAAATTTTCAATTATTCTGATAATTGAAATATGGTAACTATAATTCTTTATTAATTTGAACTTCTCCTCTATCTTTCTTATGATAATTTAACTTCTCATCAAATAAAAAATTTTTACCACTGATTTTGAAATAGAATTTAACTCATAATTAAACTTGAACTTTACTCCAAAAGATGACTCGGACTTTCGTTTCTAATTCGTAAGTGGTTTTTTACTCTTTTTAAAAATTGTTCATCTCAATAATTTAGTAAGATTGTTATATTATTACACTTTTTTAGATTGCTTTTTGTAAATGTGGTTCCCCTGATGATGGAAATGGTGTATTTTCGAAACGCTGGGATTTGAATATTCTAATAAACTTGTCCGACAGAGTTGATACAACATTTTGTTGTTCATTTTCTCCTATTTTGGTTTCTCGGACGTTAAAGATTTTTATATAATAAAATTATTTTATTAACACATGAGTAAAATTTGACGACTAATTCAACTTTGCAGAAATTATATTAGATTTAATATTGGGGAAACCACCCTACATTAGATCATGATTTACAGTAGATAATCTTAATTAATTGGAAAACTGGTAAAAAATGTTCATTATTTTTTTTTGGTATAACATTTCAGCAAGGATAATATATTTTCTGAAAAATGTTCATTGACATATTATAATTAATTAATGTATGAGAGTAAAAAATTAATTTTCAACCTGAAAAAAAATTTCGCACGTCATAATTTATATTTTTACCTAAATGAATCATTTTTGTGGCATGTTTATACATTGGGTCAAAGTTTGAAGTGTAATAAACAATATATTTATTGACACAAAGCGTTCTTTCTTTATTATTTATAATTATTTTAGGACTTTTTATTTAACGTTACATTTTCCAACAGTAGTGAAAATTGGCATCTCTGCAACTGTCTCGCAGTTGTTTGAAGTGAAAGGTTGTGTTTGTGGTTTACTTTGATTAGTGAATTTTTAAACTTAAGTTTTTGCAAATAATAAATCAAAAAAATGATGTAAATTGGTAGTTATTAAAAAGCCCAGAATTCTAGTTGTGTTAAGGAGTCACTCGGAAAAGATATAATTTTTAGGGCTAAGGTATGTAAAAATTTTGCACTTTTCTATCATCACAAGTCAGTTTAAATGGTATAAAGATTAAATATCGTACCAATCTCACGGAATATCAGAGATAAAAAAATGACAACAATTTAAGCTTTTATGATTTTTGTAAAATAATGATCATTTAAACTATTATTTATTCAATAAATTGATTTTAATTGTAAGCATACTATTGATAAATTATAATTATCGAGAATTGAGTATTCCGTCATTGCAAGGAGCAATACCAGGAACGATTATATATTGATGGATAGCGAATTCGAAATCATACTCTTGATCGGGTCTAGTGAAAATGTTTAATGCAGCTAATTGACTGATTTCGTGATATTTGTTTCTATAAGAATATTCAAATAAAAAGATGTAAGCTTTATTTGAAAAAGAAAATCTTTATTTTGGGAAACTGATGCAGTTAAATGCTGTTGAATTTTTTCCTATCTACTGTGGGGTGGTTTCCCCTTAGTTTTGTTTCCTTCTGACTGGCCTAGTAGAGGTATTTGTAATCACAATTTAAAAACCTATACTTCGTATTTGATTGTGCAAAGTTGAAGAAATTGGACTTACGTAGTTGTAGTAGGCCTGCAAGAGTAACAATCCTAACAGTCGAATACAACTCATTTATCTTAGATATCCTTTGACAAACTATACATTTGGAACAAAAGAGCCGCTGTTCGAGAAAGATCCATCAGTGCCAGCGAGGTTTCAACGCATGAGAGATGAATTCGACAAAATTGGAATGCGACGCAGCGTGGAAGGAGTTCTTCTGGTTCACGAACACGGGCTTCCTCATGTTTTGCTGCTCCAGTTGGGGACCACATTTTTCAAACTGTAAGCATCATTCGTTTAAAAATATTAGTTAAGTAAAGGAAGGTTGCCACATTTTTTGGATTTTATAGTTTATTATTTTATTAAATTATGCATTGCTAAAAAAATACTCTTCCTCTTATTAGTGTGGCCGCTGAACCACGAAACCGAGAATTTTTTGAGACAGGGTAAAAGTTAGAAATGAAAGGAAATTTATTTTTTTAAGAGGAATTTTTATTATTTCTAGTAGAAAAACCTTTTCAGTCACTTTAAATATTAGATGATAAAATTGTGCAATTTTTAATGAGTTCGATTTAAAATTACTAATGTACCAATTTGAAATTGCACAATTTTAAGCACTTCTAATTTTAAAGCTTTGAGTCTGAGTTTGAAATCTTCAACTTGTAACATTTTCAAATCTGCTGTTCCACGACAGAACCTAGTATTTTAGTCCATAATTTTTGACGTATTGGACACTTTTCCAAGCCTAAATCACAATGGACAGAATTCTCACAAGGCGGCCAAAAGTCCTAAAAAAGTGAAATTGTAACGATGAGGCAGCTTTTAAACATGTTTCAGGTTGCTGATTCTGAATCACGTATTAAAATTGCAAGACTCAAAATAGTGGACAGTTTACAAAAAATGCATTGAATTTCCATCAAAATTTGTTATGAGAGTTTTTGGGGTCTCTTCTTCACGAATTTCGCATTAAAAATTCGAAATTCAAAATAGCGAATACAAAATGAACAGCTTTACAAAACAGTTGTGGGTCGTTAATTACGGATGTCGTATGAAAAATGTATAACTCAAAATGGCTGACCATTTATCAAAAATAAATTTTGAGATTTGCATAAATAGTACAGTACCGTCCAGGAGTATGAGCAGTGACGACACCTACAATAGAAACAATTTAAAATCATGCCCTCACTTCTTGCATAATATCTCAGGAACAAAACGAGATGGAATAATGTCTAAAAAAAAGCTTGTTAAATTCCACCTATAATAAGCCCTCGTTAAAAGACTTGGTAAATAGAGACTGAGCTAGTGAGTGAGTAAGAGAGGCCCAATTTCTGAGATGGGTTGTCGCTTAACTGAGCGATTTTCGTCTTATGCAAGCCTCTACGTTTTATATGATAATTGAGTTCCAGAACCAGTGAACATTTTTCAATGTTCTTGGGCTCATTTCAAGCAGATGTCATAGCTCATTTTGTGGGACTTTCCCATTTTCACTCACTCGCTAGCTCAGTCTCCATTTATCAAAAGTCTTTCAACTAGGGCTTATTTCAGGTGAAATTTTATAAATTTTCCAATGCTTTTTTTTGTAGAAATTATTCCACCTCGTTTTGTTCCTGAGATATCCAGCGAAAAGCGAGTGCATATTTGTGTACCTTAAGGAATTCTTTCATTCTTTTCATTCTTCACCTCTGATGAAGAATAGACCTGATGAAAAAGAGTTATTTTAATTATAAGTTACAGGAGAGAATAAACTGTAGGTTTGAACGCAATTCCTATGTATCAAAGCACTGTCGAAATTTGTTATTTTTCTAATTCTGCAAAAGTCCCGTTGAATGCTTGGCAACGTCGCAGAGCAGATATATAGCTGGGATTCGCCAGGACCCCGGCGGCAGAGGCGAGAGCAAACCGCGCGAAAAGAAATTCGTGCTTTCTCTGTATTTTCTCTTTCCATCCTTTTCATACCTGGCCCTTTTTTAAAATATAAATGTTCAGAATCGCATATTTTATATATGTAAGGTATAAAAAATCAAACATAAAAACTTAAATTAAACAGGTTTCTTAGAATTTAATGCTATTTTGGTGCTTTATTCAAATGTTAGATCCTTTTTGACAAGGGGCTTAAAATTCTAAACCAGAAAATTAATGTGTAGAGTTGTGGCGGCTTTTTTTTGGAAATCGAGAGTGACTTCGGTATCGTTCTTTCATTAAAACTCATTACTTTTCGCGGTAAAGTATATATTGCAATATATGAAAATGTTCAGAAAGATTTGATTGTTCTTATTTTTAATTTGCCTCCTATATTGAACAGATATCTAAGCCGTAAAAAGTAGTTACATACAACGGAGCATCTAGTCGGCATAAGAGTCCATATTAAATGCAGGAACTTTATGCATTAATATTTCGAAAACCGTGTGGTCAAAATGTTTTAAACTTTATTCGATGCCGAATATGATGTTTATGTTAGTATTATTTTTAATTCAGACCAAAAAGCCAAAAATTGTGTTCATCATGTATCCTAGTTAAGTCCCAGCTCGGGCCTAGGATGAATCGTTACTCTTCTCGCTCGTTCGCACGCGAAAAATGAGAGAGTATATTCACAGTGAGCATGCCCGTCTACTACAGTGGATCTTCTTATCGTGATGAACCTGGCACTTACGGTCCAGCGACTACTCTCAAACTCGAGACAGTTTCTTCAGTGTAAACGGCCTCATCATTACTCCGTGGTGTCCTCATACTCCTCAAAGGTACTGTACTTTGTGCTTTAAGTACGAAGAAGCAGACTTTTAGCGAAGGTTATAAAATTGACAGCACTTTTGGACCACCACCCTACCCTTGGAGGAAGTAATAATTTTGATAAGCAAAAAAAGAACAACCGTGTTAGTTTCAAAACTTCACTTTATTATTTAAATAAAAGATAGTGACTTTTTTAACGCATCGGACCTCCACGCGAATGTCCGCTTATTTGCGCATATGTCGCATAATTATTTTTCTTTACAGCGCATAAAAATTACCTCTTCGTACTTGTAAAGTCTGTCGGAAATGACGCTACACTGTAAACAAAGTTTTGGTGTCAAATTACAGTCTAATGTAAAATTGCGATACCACCGGTAAAATCGCATTCTTTAACCATATGGAATAACAGATGAAATGTAATAATGCATCGTCATATTATGTGAAAACAGTGACTTGTAAAATCACTACTTTCTAAGCAACCTATAGGAGATTTTCTTCGTTTCGTGGTTCTAAACCAAGCTAAAAACAGAAATTCATTATAGCATGTACCGTTCTTGAAATAAGTAAAAGTGTCAACCGGTAAAAATGTCAACTGCTTTTTTGACTGAAATGCAGTAGCCCGTGGTTTTTACTGCGAGTGCAGCGCACTTTCAAGTTCGAAGGGAAAGCACGGGCCATGGGTCTCCAGTAAAAAAGCAGTTTCCGACGACTATACAGTAATGGTTTTTTTATTTTCCTTCAGTAAGGTATCAAAGTTTAAAGTTCAAGCTTTCATTTAATGTGTTTTTGACAGTAAAATTGTTGAATGACCAGGGTAAATTAATTTCAAATCGGTCAGTACAGACTGCGCATTGCGCAATATGCATGATCATGACAGAATGGTTTTCCGACGAAGTATATTGTTTTTTTAAAGGATTTTAAAGGATGCGTATTTCACCGATTCAATAAAAAAAAAATGTTGACAAAATTATAAGGATTTAAACTTGTGAAGCTGGTAATGCAGTGTATTAAAAATTTGTCGAAAAACTTTTTTTGGAAGTATTCCAGTATTTAAACTAAAAATATTGGACAGATGCGGCTGCTCGATCGAAGCGTCTCTAGGAACGTGTAGTGCTACTAAAAATGCCATTGGAAGAAAGAGGAAGGAAAATTTAGGTCCTGTTTTATTCCAATGGGATTTTTAGTAGCACCACACCTTCCTATAGGCCTTTCGATCGAGCCGCCGCATCTATGTCCAAAATCTTTGTTTAAACCAATACAGATATTTTAACTTTTTTATTGTTCTCTTTCGAAATCTGCCGTATTTTTAAAAAAATGTAGAACTAAAAAATGTCTCGTGCACTGTTCTCTATGTTGCGTTTTTTTTCTCATAATTTTTGCTAAAATATCAATAAAGTAGGCTGTAATTGTATTCGTCTGTAAACAATAAAATTTTGTGAAAAGAAAAATTAACATTTAAATCTGGATTTCTTGTGCTGTTTTTTTCTTTCTTTGCTATTTTTTTTGTCTATAAGTTTGTTATTTATAAACACAACATTTGGGAAAAATAATTTTTTTTTTCTAGTAACTTTTCGATAGTATTCTGGTGCTGAGTTCTAAAAATGTTTAGTTTGAGGGTAAAAAATTCAAAATTCAGAAAGGTCGAAAAAATGCATTTTTTCCAATAAATTGTTTTCATGTTTTTGTGAACATCAAAGTATTTACTTGTGCTGATAAATTTTTAATTAGAAGTTTTTTTTCAAATTTTACTTTTTATTCATGTTAGTATTTATTCGAGTAATTTATAAACTATTCTGAATCAACACGTGTAAGGTAGAAGTTTTTCCAATTTTTTTTTTCATAATTGTTTTAGGGTAAGCGGTACAGTAGTTGTCATTTCAAGGGACACTTCTGCAGAAAAAATAAAATACAAAATCACTTGCGGAATATTCAGTCCTGTAAATAAGCGTAATAAATTCCAAGAAAATTGGCGTGTATGAAACTATACAATAAAGTATAGTTTAGATACCTCTAAATAAATGCAATTTTCATGAAAAATGTTTTTTTTTTTCTAAAAGTGCAGTAGTCGTGAAAAATCGCAGTAATAGCCCTGCTCCTAACAATAATGGGCTACCAAAATAGGTGACCTGCGTAATTCAAATACGCGTAAGACAAATATGTTGTTATAATAAAATTTAAAAATTAAGAGTGATACAAAGTAATCGGCGGATCTTTCGTTAAATCATATCCTAATTGTGTAATAATTGCTAAAAATAGAAGCATAAATGGAAAAACTTCACAAACCGGCGTATAACCATTGGAACGTGGAATATGAATCTCAAGAAGTGAAGAAAACAAATACACTTTAAAAAATGTAAGTGAAGATAATTAGAAAAATTTATTTTCGTCTGCTACCGTGTTTAATGGCACAGAATGTAACTGACGTATGGACAAAAGTGTGCTGATTTTTCTTTTATTCTGCCTTTTGGCAACTTATTTCTTTCAAGTTCAGACCATGGCAGATTCAAAGGAAAAATCAGCACAATTTCGATATCTTAGATGCCTTCAAACGTTCGTCTTGCTTTTTTATAAATTTTCATACGGTTCCACAGTGGGACAGAACCACACAAAATCTGGGCAAAATTCAAGGTTTCATTCAAATAAAAAACTGACCTTCTTGGAGGGTTTTCGAGGTCGCCAATTCCAAATATGATGTAAAAATCACAAAATTCAATATGGCGGATCTAATGTGGCGACCACGAATGCAAATTTTTTGTCATTACTCAAAATTGGCACTTGGATGTTTTGGTTGATACTGATTCCAGAATGAGTGTAAAAATTGCCTAATTAAAAATTATGAATGCAATAGGACTACATAATATTGAAGAATTTTTGGGATTTCTGAAGAATCGAGAATCAAGAAATTACCAACTTTAAGCAAAAATGTATAATATACCGATTTTTGTTCTATTTCATATATAAAGCATACATTTTCAGATCTAAGTACGTCATGCTCTGAATATGTTGGTAATTTGTTATTTAACTGGAAAAATGCAATTTGTTTTATTTGCGCTATCTACTTAACCCCATTTATTGATATTTCATCAAAAAGATATAGAATTAGGAATATAATAGATTGATATTATAAATAGACTGATATTCAACAATATTTGTCATTGTTTATAAAAAGATTGACTTATTTAGCATTTCTATGTACAGAAAATTTTTCTTTTTCTCGGAATTACTTTTTTTCATGTGAAGAATAAAACTTGTACAAAATATACTGCCATCGAACAAAATTTGCCCTTGTTATAAACAATTTTTATAAACAAATTCACTTATCAGTCTGACACTGCCATTGGTTATATTGCCATGAAATTTTAATATCAAAATGTATGTAAGAAATGCATTCAAACTCCCAAAATGCAGCAGATAACAGTTATATTAATTAATTTGTTTATAATAATTAAACAAATTCAGGAATTTCATCTGAAATTAAAATTTCTATTCAGCGAAAGTTAATAAGCATGTAATAATTCTTAAAAACTATACTAAAGTCAGCCACAAAGTAAGTAGATATTGGATTTGATGGAAATTCATCAAAAGGCAAATTTGTTTTTGATTTCAGACCCGGAGGAGAATTGAATGCAGGCGAAGACGAGGTAGATGGCCTGAAACGGCTCCTTACTGAGGTAACAGTTAACGCGGCACCTTTTGCTGCCCTTACGGGTGGCTAGGAGCAGCATTTTAAATTGTTGGATTGTATCCGTGTAACTTTATAACTTTGCACAGACGTATCATAATTTAACAATTCATTAATTCTGAAAGTAGTTCTCGTCATGATATAACTTCATTTTCAGAAGTAACCTATACTCTAAACTAGAAGACCTAATTTTTTTTTAATCTTTTGTTGTCAATTTTTATGCTGTTATATCATGTATTTGAATCGAGTGCTGTACAATTTTTGTAGGTTTGATGTAACCGGGCCTGTAGCTTAGTTCGATGTTCTTATTTATCAACGCGAATTGAGTATTGTGCTCTCGTTTGCTAAGAAAATGGTTAAAGCACGTAATTTTATTTTCCCTGCGTACCAGGGATTAAGAAATTATATCGAAAATTGAAAAAGATGGGCAAGAGAACGAAAGTATTTTTTAAATTATAAGGAGAATGAACAAAAATACTGTAATAAAGAACTAGTTTGGTTAAGTTGTAAGAAATATTATTACCTGCGTAGTCTGACTTCTGTCGTTAGATTTATATTAATATTCTGCTAAAATATCGAAAAGACAATGATTTGATTCTGTACAATAGGGGTTTTATTTAATTTAGACAATTGTAAGATAATCAGAGGTATGTTCAGCCTTATTTATAAAATACTTCTGGTACACGTTAAGATTTGCGATGCACAGTACAAAAAAATGTGCGGAATAAGTCTACGAAGTGCATCAACTGATTCTTAATTAGCAATATTTTCATTTTCACACTAGACTCTCATGGGATTGCAAAATATTGTGTTGGTTAGGGTGGCTCTTATTTTTGACTTTTCGAATTTCTCTGCTCTCACCCCCAGTTTTGTTTGAATGCCCAAAAAAAAATCTCCAAATTTGAGCAAAATCGGTTAATATTTAGGGGTCGCGCAAAGACCATGAAGTTTCCCATTGATTTAACATGGGAAAAATTCAGCTTTTTGAAAATCTAATATTTAAACGCGATAATATGTTACAAATAATTCCGTGTTTCAGTATATTGTTCAGAATTTGTCAGAGAATAAGAATCAATCATAAATTTTGAGGTTGAATAATTTTAAGCCACTCTTATGGGTCTCCAAAGAAAACTCCATAAGTGACAAATGTGAATTTTACGTAATATTGCGTTTTATTGACGCTTTTTAAAAGATTTTTTTACATAAATAATCATTGATCAGTAATTTAAGAATATCCAGTCATTTGTTAACTAATATTCAATTGTTTAAACAATTTGAATTTGTTTTTTTCAGTTAACTCGCGAAGTGAACGTATTTTCTAGACTTTATGAGTTATTTAATCAATAATAACAATAAAATAATTTGTTCAAATAATTTTACAATTATTCAAATAATACGTATTTGTTCAATCATATATTTTACCTAAAAAAAAGTAGGAGAAACCTTTTATCTCACTAAATTTTAGACAAATTTTAATATTTTTAAGTACTAATTTGTTTATTATGAATAATCGTAGATGTTTAAACATATTAAAATTTTTTAAACAATTTTAATTTCTTTAAACACTCAAGAGTATTCTTAAAAAGCAAAGTAAAACATAAAAATATGTCAATCTTTCGAAAAATAGCAACAAAAAAAATGCAAACAAAAAAATTGTTTAAAAAATTTTAATTTGTTTAAACATCTACGAGTATTCATAATAAACAAATTAGTACTTAAAAATATTAAAATTTGTCGAAAATTTAGTGAAAAAATGTTTCTCCTGCTTTTTTTTAGGTACAATATATGCTTGAACAAATACTTATTATTTAAATAATTGTAAAATGATTCAAACAAATTATTTTATTGTTATTATTGATTAAACAACTCATAATGTCTAGAAAATACGTTCATTTCGCGAGTTAGCTGAAAAAAACAAATATTTAAACAAATTTAAATTGTTTAAACAATTGAATATTAGTTAACAAATTACTGGGTATTCTTAAATTACTGATCAATGATTATTTATGTAAAAAAACTTTTAAAAAGCGTCAATAAACCGCAATATTACGTAAAATTCACGTGTATCACTTATGGGCTTTTCTTTGGGGACCCATAAGAGTGGCTTAAAATCATTCAACCTCAAAATTGATGATTGATTCTTATTCTCTGACAAATTCTGAACAATATACTAAAACACGGAATTATTTGTAACATATTATCAGGTTTAAATATTAGATTTACCAAAAGCTGACTTTTTCCCATGTTAAAGCAATGGGAAACTTCATGGTCTTTGAGCGACCCCTAAATATTAACCGATTTTGCTCAAATTTAAAGATTTTTTTTGGGCCATCCCCCCCCCCCGGGGGGGGGGGTGAGAGCAGAGAAATTCGAGGGGAAAAAATCCACCAAGTATAAATAAGAACCACCCTAGAGTTGGTGCATTGACAGAGTCTATATTTTTAGTTAATAAGGAATGTAAAATGTGATACATTTTAGTCAGCCGAGAACGGTTTAATGTAATACCATGTGATTATTATGGTGGTCCAAAATGACATACTTTCGATTTTTTATTATTTACAACTGAAAACCTGTTCTTTATACTGTAGAACTAATGTCCATTTTTTTAAATAATTTTTAAATGATATTTAGAGGTAGCGCCAAGGTTATTAATTTCGTATGGAGTTTAACATAGAAAAATGTCTATTTTTCTTCATGCTTAAGTCTAGCATATACATTATTTAAAGAACTTAATGAAATTTTAGATTCTTCTTATTCAGTAATGAAGAAAGGGCTCTTTTAAAAAAAAATAATAATAATTATCAGGATTATTTTTTATGTCTCAAACATGGTTGTTTTTGCTTAAAACCATGATTTTCATGAGCTTCTTCCAGGCCCTAAATATCGTTTGTAATCGCTGACATTTGCAACAGTTGTTTCTCATAGATTCAGGATGCGACCTCTTGAAAATCGTATAATTAGAATTTCATTATCAATAAGATTATTACCAAAAATCAGAAATGATTCATCCGTAAGCGACTCAGGTAGTCCATAAATTACTTATTTCATGGTGGGCATGTTGCCTCGACTCATCCATTCATGGTCTACTATAGTCTATACCTATACATTTTTTCTCTCGAAATATCTCTCCCAATGGTAAATACAGTAAACACGAATTTCGTATTCGAAATTATTATAAATAGAATGTTTAAATAAACTAATTTAGTTTTTAATACTATTTAAAGATTTAACATTGCCATCTAATAAAAATTGTTTAATTAATATGAGATTATTATCCAATCACAATATTTACTAAATATTTTCTAACATTTATTTTGTATTGAAAATTATTTAAACAAATAATTATTTTTAATTTAAAATTATGAAGCATCAAAAATTTCCTAACTAATAAATTGTTTTCATCGATAACAATATTTCTAACAATCAATTTTCTATGGAAATTGTTTGAACAAATAATTATTTTTAATTAAACATTCCAAATCATGAAGCATCCAAAATTTTCTAACTAATACATTTTTTTTATCAATAACAATATTTACTAAAACTTGTCCTTTTATCAAAATTGTTTAAACAAATAATTATTTGTAACTATTCAAACATTTAAAATTATGAAGCATCAAAAATTTCGTAACTAATAAATTGTTTTTATCGATAATAAGATTTACTAACAATTAATTTTCTATACAAATTATTTCAACCAATAATTATTTTTAATTATTCAAACATTTAAAATTTGAAGCGTCAAAAATTTTCTAACTAATAAATTGTTTTCATCGATAATAATATTTACTAACAATTCATTTTCTATAAAAATTGTTTGAACAAATAATTATTTTTAATTAAACATTTAAAATTATGAAGCATCAAAAATTTCGTAACCAATAAATTGTTTTTATCGATAATAATATTTACTAACAGCTAATCTTTTATGAAAATTGTTTAAACAAATAATTATTTTTTATTATTCAAACATTTAAAATTATGAAGCATCAAAAATTTTCTAACTAATAAATTGTTTTTATCGATAACATTATTTACTAGCAATTAATCTTTTATAAACATTGTTTAAACAAATAATTATTCGTTTAAAATTTGAAGCCTCATAAATTTTATAACTAATAAATTGTTTTTGTTGATAACAATATTTACTAACAATGAATCTTTTATAAAAATTGTTTAAACAAATAATGATGTTTAATTAAACATTTAAAATTATGAAGCATACAATATTTTCTAACTAATTAATTATTTTTATCGAAAGCAGTATTTACTAACAACTAATTTTCTATAAAAATAGTTTGAACAACTAATTATTTTCAATTAAACACTTGAAATTATGAGGCATCAAAAATTTTGTAACTAATAAATTGTTTTTACCGATAACAATATTGACTAACAGTTAATCTTTTATAAAAATTGTTTAAACAAATAATTATGTTTAATTAAACATTTAAAATTATGAAGCATACAATATTTTATAACTAATAAATTTTTTTTATCGATAACAATATTTACTGAAACTTGTCCTTTTATAAAAATTGTTTGAACAAAAATAATTATTTGTAACTATTCAAACATTTAAAATTATGAAGCGTCAAAAATTTTCTAACTAATAAATTGTTTTCATCGATAATAATATTTACTAACAATTAATTTTCTATCAAAATTGTTTGAACAAAAAATTATTTTTAATTAAACATTTAAAATTATGAAGTGTCAAAAATTTGCTAACTAATAAATTATTTTTATCGGTGGAAATATTTACTAACAATAAATTTTCTATAAAAATTGTTTGAAAAAATAATTTTTTTTCAATTAAACATTTAAAATTGTGAAGCATAAAAAATTTTGTAACTAATAAATTGGTTTCATCCATAACAATATTTTCTAACAATTAATTTTCTATAAAAATTGTTTGAACAAAATAATTGTTTGTATCGATCACAAGATTTACTAACAACTGTTTTTCTATAAAAATTGTTAAAACCAATAATTATCTTCAATTATTTAAACCTTTAAAATTATGAAGCATACACAATTTTATAACTAATTGTTGGAACTAATGGGATATAGTAACCGTGTATGATAAAAAGGTGAAAACAAATAAACGCTATATGTGAAAATAAATATATGAACTGTATATTTGGATGTACAAAG
>CAKNYM010046075.1:12301-125386 GCA_932195095.1 Andricus curvator
ACGAGACGTTGGAAAGGGGAAGGTATGTGACCCACATTATTTCTGTGACCAGTCACAGGGGGGCCTTCCCGCCGCCCACGGGAAGGCACCCCTGTAACTAGTTCGCTTCTCCGTATTCAGCCTTCCAAGTATTTCCATACCATCTAAGTCAAACCGCTACACATTGTTCTGTATTTCTGTTATTTTTCATATTTATCGTTATTTTTCTCGAAAAATATCATTCGCAGAGTGAAAATGTATTTCACATAAAATATATGTTTTTAAAAGATCTACAACTTTTATTTGAAGCTTTTTTGCAAATTTCCAATATATTCTGAGATAAACGCAGAAAACCATGACTTTATGGGTTCTTCATGGTTTTCACTATGAAAATCAAATTTGCGGGTATTTTCACTGTCATTTTCGTAATCAGCGAATCAAAATACCTGGGTATACGTAGTTTCGAATCAATCAGAGGTATGTACTATTCGGAACTGCACCCAAATAAATATTTCATTTGAATATTTAAATTTCTTTATATATCCTGGCTTACTAATTCATATATTAACTTTAACAATTCAAAGCAATTGTAATGCTTATAAGAAGTTTGAGTATTAATTGTGGACTTTGTAATGGGATGCGATCAAAAATTTTGCCATTGTATAAATTCAACGTCAAAGTTTTGATGCACTGATAACAATGTTCCTTATTATGGTAAAGGAAAATTGTTAATCTGACTAATTATTGGAAAGTATTATTATATTATTATAATATTAAGTAAATGTAATGTATTTAATAGGTATAGCTATATAAAATGATAAAAGTAATTAAAAGTAATAGAATATGTAACGTAATTAACCCCTACGTGGGGTCAGACGTGCAAAAAGTGGGTCAACACGACTGGCTGGTAAATTTTGTCGTCAGTGATTTATAGAGCAGGGGATGTAGAGGAATTGTTTAAAATAGGCCGTAAAGGGCATTTAAACGATCCCCAAGCGCGTTCTCGCGGGGGTGACTCTAAAGTGAATCGAATTTTCAAGCGTGTAAACCCCCACGCTTGCAACTTTAGGGGACGCTGTTCCTTCAATGTATGGCCTGCTCAACCATATATACTCATATTATTCAATAAAATTGTATATATCGCTCTTAAAATTACGATTTTTGACCAACTAAAAATACTTATCATAACAATACTTTTCCCATCTACATTTTAGAGAAAAAATATTTTGTATGAAATGATACTCTACCACCTAAGCCAAATTAATTCCACCAACCCTGGTGATCAAAATTATCTTTGGGAACTATGTACTTTCTGATTAAAATATTAAGTCGTATCCCTCTCTAGTCTGTCAATTAGGTACTCCCTCCATCCAATTTTGACTATGATGGTCGCCGTATAGTTGTAGAAAATTGTGATTAGCGTCACATGGTAAAATATTCCTAAAAATAATGGTACACAATTGTTATTTATAATAATCGCCTTCAAATTCATTCATTCACTTTTTCCACCTTGAAGCTCTTATGTTTCCGCTCACTGATCGTCAGTTTGATATCCTATAAAATCCTGTTTCCACTTGTAGTTGTTGTTAGATCAATATAACAATCGTTTTCAATCTGACTTCAGGATAATTCAAAATCAGATTCAGTGTTGGGGAATTTCCTTGAAAATAAAATAATTATAGCTACAGTTACTGCGTGAAAATAGTAACTTGTTACATTTCCAGTCACTGATTCAAGTTATTTGAAAATCCTGCAACGTTCCTTTTTTGTCTACGTAAACATATTTTACATATGTAAACAATTATGAGAATTTCCATAAAACAAATTAACAATGTCATTTTTACTGATTACAATTGAAGAATTTCCGAATTGCAAATATATAAAAATTGATCAAATTTTAATTTAAAATCATTATAATTGAAATATTCAAAAGAAAAACATTCAAAATTACATAATTTTGTATTATATAGAATTACACATTGAAGATTGAAGAATTTTCAATTGTAAATCTTCAAATTGAACTATTCCGAATCAAAATTTTCAAAATACATACCTTTAAAATATAAATCTTAAAAATGGAATAATCTGCAATTCTATATTTTCAAAATTCAAGAATTTTCTAATTAACTCTACAGAATTGCAGAACTTAACTTGTAAATTTCTAAAATTGAAGATTTTTAATTTTGAAAATTGCAATTAAAATGTATGCAAGATTTAAGTTTTACAAATGAAAATTCTGTAATTTTGAAGATTCAAATTTGAAATTTCATCAACCTGGAAGATTCCAAATAGAAAACTCTTGTCTTCTGACCTTCAAAATCATCTCAATATAAGAACTTTTATTTATACATCTTTAAATTGAAGAATTGTCAACTGTAAATCGTTAAAATTAAAAACTTTTCAATTGTAAACCTTCAAAATTGTAGAAGTTTTAATTATAAATCTGTAAAATTTGAGAGTTTTCAATTTTGAAAATTTACAATTAAAAATATGCAAGTTTTAAGTTTGACAATTAAAAATGCTGTATTTTTGATGATTAATATTGGAAATTTCTTCAATCAGGGAAATTTAGAATTAAGAACTTTTCGATAAACATGAAAATTTAAGAATTTTTATTGTTATGTCTTCAAAAATAGCGAGTTTTCAGTTATAAATCTTCAAAATTAAAGAATGTAAAATTTCAAATCGTGAAAATGACAGAATTTCCAAGAGTAAATCTTCAAAATCGAACTATTCGACAAAAAGTGTTCCAAATTACATACTTTTAACATATAAATCTAGAAACGTGAATAATTTTCAATTTTATATTTTCTAAAATCAAGAATTTTCAGAGGAACTATATAAAATTGCAGAACTTTAAATTATAAGTCTCTAAAAAACAAGAGTTTTCACTTATAACTCTTCAAGGTGGCAGAAATTTGAATTGTGAATCTTTGAAATTAAAGAACTTATAATGTTGACAATTTACAATTGAAAATAATGCAATTTTTAAATTTCTCAAATTTGAACTTTTGATCTTCAAAATAATCCAAATTTAAGAATTTTTATTTATACATTTTCAAAATGAATGAGTTCCTAATTTTGACAATTTAAAATAAACAATTATGCAAGCTTTATTTTTTACCATTCAAAATTCTGTAATTTTGATGCTTTACATTCGAAATTTCTTCAATTTGGAAGATTGAGAATTGAAAACTTGACTTTTGATCTTCACGATCTTTAAAATTTAATAATTTTTATCTGTACATGTTTAAAAATGAAGATTTTTCAATTCTAAATGTTCAAGATCAAAGAATGTGAAATTGCAAATCGTGAAAATTGAAGATTTCCAAGTGTAGTAGTAGTATAGTAGTATACCATTAAGCCATTTCCCTTTCAGGGTAGGCGTGACACTACCCGATTCGGGTAGTGTTTCTAGGTGGATAGTTTTTTGTAGTAAATAACTACAAGTGTGGGCTCACCACACCCACGATGTGCCAACAGCACTCAGTTTTCTCGAATGGTCACCCATCCAAGTACTAACCGCGCCCAACGCTGCTTAACTTCAGTGATCTGACGAGAACTGGTTTTTTCAGCGTGGTATGGCTAAATCAAAATTCTGAATTATATGAATAAAGTTCCGAATTATATACTTTCAACGTATAAATATAGAAAGTGAATAATTTTTCATTCTATAATTTCAAAATTCAAGAATTTTGAAATTAATCTACGAAACTGCAGAACTTTAAATTGTAAATATCTAAAATTTAAGTATATTTTACAATTAAAAAGTCTGTAATTTTGATGACAGACGTTCGAAATTTCTTAAATTTGGAAGACTTAAAATTAAAAACTTAACTTTTGATCTTCAAAATCATCCGAATTTAAGAATTTTTATTTATACATCAACTCAAAAAGCTGCAGATTTGATGATTCACATTAGAAATTTCATCAGTTTGGAAGATTGAGAATTGAAAACTTGATTTTCGCAATCATACAATTTTAAAATTTTGTATTTATATAATTTAAAAAATTGAAGAGCTTTTAATTGTAATGGTAATCGTCAAAATGGTTCATTGTCTAAAATGGAAAACATCAGTAAGACTCAAAATTCCAGAATGTCTTTTAACAACATCTTATGTGGATATAAGATCTCACATTAACTTATTAATTTTTTTCTTTGCTTATATTTCGTGCTGGAATGAAATCTTACATTTAAATGAAAGTTACAGATAACTGAAAGCCGATTAAAGTTTAAATTTGAATTAAATTAAAATTGTATGCAAGCCGATGTAGCTATTTTAGTATTTATTATAAATCATGATTATTATTAATATTTTATAGTACTTTGAATTCAAGCATATATTTTAATTTAATAATAATAAGCCAGTCAAAACAAGAAACGTGTAATAATCGCGCGTAGAGCATTATTTTTGCTAGTCTAAACTATTAACAATAGTTTTAGTTCTAAACAGATAACAAATATAGAAACTAATATAAAAAAAGAAGATTTCAAGAAAAAAATGTATATTTTAATATTTGGAATATCGTATAACCAGTACATGCACTCAAACAGGTGTATATTCGTTTGTTGAAACTCAAGACTGGACATTGAATTCCCTTAACGAGGCTAATGCGCCTGTCGCATGTCAACGGGGAGATGCGACACGACCCGGCGCCCTATTAATGTCGCGAATGAACAGACGCAACTGTTGAACGTCAAGTTGATACCCTATTGTTATCGAGATAAAGTCCTTTATTCCGGCAGATGCAATTATCTCAAATTCTGTTTATTTTACTTTTACAATTCTCGTCCACTTCATGGGAGCGATTGCTAATTGGCTCATGCGAACTAACTTACGTCAATTTTACGGCCGCAACATTTAAATACATTTAGGTATCGATTTACTATTAGTTTCATTCCGAGACTGGGTTTGAAAATCTAAAGCGTGTCTTTTTGATTATAATTAGTTTAGTTTATATTGTATTGGTTAATCTAAGTAGTCATCGAACATTGAAAGGAAGCATGTGTTCGGAATAGCATGTATCGATTGAATGTAATTTGTATTGCAAATTAACTCAGCTGCCATGTAGAATATAGGCTTTCTTAATTTAAGGGTGTTTGATAAGCAGACATAGAATTTTTGTAATTGCAAAGCCAGCTTTGTCTTCATATATAATTTGCAGAAGTTTTTGTTTGACAGAAGTAAACAAAACTCACCCAACATCCCGGTTCTCGAGTAGTCCTGGTGTAAAATCTGATAAATCTGATAAATAAGTGGAAGGATAAAACGTAAATAAATTAGGAATAAACGCTTTAATAACTTCTAATCAATACAGCAACTCATTGTACATTCGCAAAAAAAATGTGTGTGTCTCGCGACGCACAGTGGGAGTGAAACTTCGAAAGAATGTTGAGTGGAATTTCACGAGTTGAAGAAATTGCATGAATTCCTTAAATGAGAACATCGTTACGTTCTGTAGACCGACTCCGCCCGCCCCCTATTCCCGTGCCGCGTGCTCGCACTGCTCACTCGTCTGTCACTTCGGCAATCTCCGACACGCCGCGGAGATTTACGAATGTGACATTATATCCAAGCTTGTCCACGCGGCCACCAACCTCGAGATCCATTTCGCTCTCTATCTGAAGGTATTTCTTCTCGGGGTGCGCCATAAGAAGTTTTAATTCAAAAATATAGAAACTAAAAACTGGCGAACAGAAGCGTTTTATGTAAAGTATAAATTTAAATTTCGTGCCACTTTGGTCGTTTCATGTCGGGAGATGCAGTTTCATCTTCACGATTACAGGGAAATTGACTAGCGGATTCTTGCGAGCACAACGCCGCCAATATCCACAGGACATAAATGTTTTACATGCAATAAGGCGTCCGTCCCGGCTGGACTAAACTGCCCACAGGCCAATTTTATTGCCTGATCGCAAAAGGGAGATTTTGCGGTCAGAATGGCACCGAGGATCCGAGGTGTAAAAAAACGCATCCGCAAAAATGTGAAAGACGTCCCACATCGTGAAAAAAATGGTTCTCTCAGTTATGGTCATCCCTAAAGATAAAGAATATGATTTTGATTCTTTTCTACGTTTTACTTGTCCGTATGAATAGAAACAAATTGTTTATTCAAGTTATGACAATGATAATTTAAATCAATTCAAAATGAATTTCAGGTGGTTTAAACTGCATGTACCGACACTCGAGGAATTCTAGCGTAAATGAACAAGATAAATTAAAAAATTTGATATTTAATTGCAAGACTGCGGGAAAAACATATATTTTCATATTTTGACCAGTATAATTAATACATTCGAGTCTTCCAAAGGATTACTCCAGTATTATTAAGCGTAGACACAAACTCATTTTCAATAATTGTGTCAAATTAAAATTGCACATTTTTTCTAAGGCAGGCATGATTTACAATCATGTCAGCCTATCTACACTTCAAATAAATTCATATATATTCAAAAATTAATAGAATTAATAGTTAGGCTGCGTCTAGTCGTCTCGAAGATTTGAGGCAGCTGGAAAAGAAGGGATGGTTTAGTCACAGAAAAAACGAAAGGTAAAAAGCGTTTCAGGTAAAAATGCGAGGGGTAATCTTGCCATAAATAAAGTGAAAATCGGTACAGGTAAAATGAAATATAGTGATATTTTATTTTACCCTTGCAGATATTCAGTTTTTCTGCATGCCAGATTACCTCCAGCATTATTACCTGAAATGTTTTTTACCTTTTGTTTGTTCTGTAGTTGTCCCAAAATGTCGTCACAACCAACCAACCTTATGAAAAATATTTGACTACTCATCCCGAATTTCGGGATGACGAGACATTTCCTAATAGTTAAGCTAATTGAATCATGGCGCATTCCAGGATAATTCAAATATTTAAAACGGAATTCAGGGGCAAATCATAGCGAATTCGACTAAATTTCAAATAAATTAATGTTAATTCATAGGAATTGTATCGAATTCTCAAAACTTGAAAATAAATTCGTGGCAAATTTCGCTACACTCAGAAAAAAGAAAAGTTTCTCTAATTCAAAGAAATTATTTTTTGTTCTTATTAAAATTTTTCTTCAATTTCAAATTATTTTCTTTTTTGAAGTTGTTATTTTTGGGAGAATTAAAAAATTATTTTAAAGAAACAGTTTCTTTAATGCAAGACAAATATTTTTCTGAGTGTACATTCAACAAAATCTCAAAACATTTTTTCAGTTCTGAGTTCAACTAAAATTAATTGTACTGAATCATAAATTAATTTAAGTGAATTCGAAGTGAATACAGTACCCTCCTACCTATCGCAAAAGTCTGGGATTGAGATTGCCGTTAGGTGAGTTCCCCCATTACATCAAAAATCTTTTTTCCCTCGCGCTTTATCCTCATATCTGATTGGTTGAGAAAATCGAATCTCCTCAAAAAAATTTAAGGTCAAAATTTGACAGTTGAGGAAACAAGTAGCAGAGAACATTCAGAGTTTATTGTGCTTCAGAAAAAAATTTAAAATTCGAGAACTCTGGAGAGGCATATCAGTGTTTTAATTACTCCGTGGTTTTCATATAAACTAATTTGTATGTTATGCTTAGCTTGATCATTCCAGAATAAAAATCGAGATAAAAATGCGACACAAATTGATAAAATCTGAGAATAAATATTAAAAGTGCTTTTTAATAATTATTATTTTCATTGTAAAAATATATTATAAATGAGTCAGAGTATATTAATTTAAATTTTATTTTTAAATATATTCTCACATTTTTAACCTTACATCGTGTAAAGATCGTAATCAAAAATTTCCTTTAGTATCTTACGTATCGTTGTCACAAGTATATTCTTTGTTCAGAACTCTATAAAGAACGACAAGTTTGTGAACAAAAATAAATCAAAATTAGAGGCAATTACGTTTATATTAAGACATATGAAAAGAACAGAATAATTTGTCGAAAATCTAAGTAAGGTTGGACATTGGGAATAGCTTAGACACGAAAGTAGGATACCAGAGTTTGAGTCCTCTCTCCTATATTTTTATCATCTAAGTTATCTTATTGATCACAGGCTACCACAGACGCGGAAATACAGGCTGGCGAAGCAGATGATCGCCCCCTTCCCCCAGGATTTTCTGACTTACCTTCACTTTTTTCTTTTTCACTGGGAAACGGAGAAAAATTATAAAAAATATTAATATTTGAAAGATTGCAAACGATTATATATAATAATATTCACATTCATTTATTAACTTTATCCACATTGAAGCTCGCACGTTTCCACTCGTTTTTCCTCCTTTTTTGTTGTCACGCGGCTTTTTCTGTCCTGTCAATTTGACAGTTTTTCATCGCGTGCTATGTGCGCGGCTCGCTTTGCTCGCAGGTTTGAGCGCGCATACGGCGCGCGTCTGTTGGATCTCGCGCTTCGCGCTCGGATATTTATTCCTTGCACTCGGAATTCTTGAATTAAACTTCAGCAAAAACATCTCTTTTAGCCCCTAGGTTTTTATGTATCTCCATACTCTGAATTTTCTAGGTAATGAAGTATAGTTAAAGATTAAATTGCTCAAAGCTCCGTAGGCTTCGAGGTACACATTCTCATCGTGACACTCGCGCTTCGCCCTCGACTTTCGACAGACATTTTTAAATGTATATTTATTTTCCCAGCTACCTTGCAACAAAAGCTACAATCCCCAAAGTATAAATCTATCGGGGAACTATTCGGGGGGAGGAAAAATCGTCCTGACCGCTAATTTGACGCTGTCAAAACGGTCTATTATGGCGATGACTAGAAGTGAAACGTTTTTGTATGGTCGAATACTAGTCTGGACAAACTAATCTAGCGCTATTCTGGATGAGCTAATCTAGCCCTAGTCAGTCGGTCTTGTGAAAATCTATTTTAGATGGTTGACGTTAAAAATTATTTCCAAGACTGTCTAGACGATAAGAAAAAAATCTTTGTTTTTAATGTACATTTTTCATTTTTTATATTTTTAACCACCCTGAATATTTTTGGAAATGTGCAAAAAAATATTTCAATTCAAAAGGTAGACAAATTTTTGTCCCAGATAGTACCGCCAGATAGTACAGCCAGTACGCGACTTGGTCCGAAAAGACTGACTAGATGATGAAGAAAAATTCATTTTTTAGTGTTCACTTTTTATTTTTGCTACTCTCAAGTATGAAAAAAGTTTGATAAAATTGTTTCATGAATTGATGAATTAAAAATTATTTATGATGCTTTGAATGCTTTCATTTTGTAGTTTAGTATTCAATATTCAAATTGAACATTTTTTCAGGTATGAAAGTTTTTATTTTTTTTATTTTTATGATTTGGAAAAATTGTTGATAACCGGGAAATAACAAGAAACTTTTTTTTGTTTTTAGAGGCCACTCTGAAACATTTATACCCGGGCTAATATCACAATTATTGACGAAAATATTGCAAAAAATTATCATTACCACATATAAAAATAAAAATTGCTAATATATTGGTAGAAAATTAATTTACCCCACTATACTATCGGAAAACGTTAGGTAGTATCACAGCTGTGTAGGGCGATCGACCACCCACTAGAAATGACATAAGGTTCGTTTCCAATGCAAGAATGTACTATGCGTATGTTTGCCGAGATTTATGGCGGTCAGTTTATTGAAATGGGTAGTCCGAATCCCTCGTCTTAACTTTCTTCGTCTCTACTTTTGCGAGCATATGTGAAATATATAATCCGTCATCTGACTGTACTTACAACGCATCCCGTGGCCGGCCATACCATCTCCTCGAAACGCCTTTCTGACCCGGAAAATTTCTTTTCTGTTGTTTCCTGCTAAATCTTTAATATTCTATTTAATATCACTAGCGTTCAGTTCGCCGGCAGCTCCCGTCACTGTGTATAAATCAAATGAGAGATATTGGCCGTTTTTGCCGGCGAAGGCGAACCACCGTGTCCGGGCGCGGGAACCATAATTGTTTTTACGGATTATAAATTTCCTTTTTTCCCTCTATCCATTCTTTCCGTAGTCGCCTAGCTCGAATCGGGAAACATAACTATATAGTTGAGAGAGAAAAAAAGTTTTTACGAAACCGTTTGGGCGCTAAAGTATTCAATTCGAATTTGCAAACTGATTTTTCAGATTTTTTAGATATTTTAAATTTTATTCAAGTTCTTCAAGACTGTAGTAGCCAATTTTTAAATCTATGTTTACGTATAAATGTATCAAAAGCAGAAATCTCGGTTTTCGCAGAAGGATAGTCTGAACTTCAGTGAAAGTTTCCGATTCAATTGAAATAAAAAAGCATTCCGGTTCTATCGATTATAATTCATTTTGATGCAAAGTTCATTCTTGCATTTTTATAATTCATCCAAATCCACGAATGTTTTAGTGAATGCAATCCTAACTAAATTGTAAAACGCCGAACTATTAACGAAGGTTTTTCTAATCCAATCCGCCTCAATCCAGGCATGAATCCGCACTTTTATGCTCTCTTATCAAACATTTTATATATCAAAATAAAAATGTGGTCTCTAATACAGCCCACTAACGAAAATCTTACATAGATGACTTTGCGAATACTTTATTTCTTGTAATTGGCAATTGTAAAGTCGGCCGAAACGACAATGTCACTTATCTCATGTTTTCCTCAGCACGGCAGGATAGTGGAAAAAATCTTTCTAAAAATATGTAATGAATGAAATCCAAACCTATCCGCTTCAATACGAAATTTCCAACAAAGTTGATTATAACCCACTCAGACTATCTTCTGTCAATATACAGTAAGGACCAATTCACGCCAATCTGAGCTTTAAAAAATCTGATATGTATGTATGTATGTATGTATACCATTAAGCCATTTCCCTTTCAGGGTAGGCGTGACACTACCCGATTCGGGTAGTGTTCCTAGGTGGATAGTTTTCTTGTAGTTATACATAACTACAAGTTTGGGCTCACCACACCCATAATATATAATATATATAATACGACTATATCTGGAAGTACTATAAATCGTATAAATAGAAGCAATACGAATAAAAAATCCTCTCTAGCCCATATTGCTGTTAAGCCTATGCATATCAATCAGCATGTGTACATATGTAAACGCAATTTCGAATCCGAAGTTCGAAAAAAATTGGAAAGTTTTCAATTTGACTAAAGCGATAACTATATACGATTATAGCAATACGATTCTTAAAATGGTCAATTCTTCTGATCCATTTCGACCGCTGTAATCCGAAGAAATTCTTTCTTTTATATTCTTATTAATGTAAATCCAATCAACCCACCACTCGATGGGAGAGAATTTTTTTAACTTATTGGACGAATCCGGAGTTTCTGCTCTGAATGAAATCCAAAACTATTTCAATTAGGTTTTTTTTAATTCGAATAGTTATCATATATGTGAAGGACGAGGGGCCTAACCAAAATTGAGGGAGCAGAAATATAAATTGGTTTATTATGATCGAGAAAAATGCAAATTTATCTAAATATTTTTATTTAGGTAATTTAGGCGATTTTAGGTAATATTAGATCTGATAATTCGGAAAAATTTCACTTTTTTAACTTAACAATTTAATTTCGTAAATAGTGATTAAGTTAAATGTCAATTCAAATACATGCAATTGTGATTAATTGAAATTCCGATATGAGCAATTCTCAGTAACCTTTACATTTGATGTCCTAGTTATTTACTAATGTCGGAAGATATATGATTATGAATAATTTATACATTCACTTGTGACGAAATCATGAAAACTAAGTCGGGCAATAGTTGTTATACATAAAATTATAATACAGGCGGTAAATTCGCCTATGTGTAACAGGCAAGACTTCTTCAAAATACAGTTTTAATTATTCAAATACATTATAGATATCTTATTTTTTATTTATATGAATGTATTCACAAGTTTCGACTAGACAATACCGCGCACTGTATTGTTTATACCTAGTTTTTAAACATTTTCGCTAGTGGAACAAAATCATAAATTTAAATGTGTGAAGTTTGGTGTTTGTGGAGAATATAAAAAATTTATCAATAAATTTATCGATAATTCGCGGTATATAATCTGTCATTACGATATTAAAAATGATAAACTATACATAAGGAAATATATTTCCTTATGTATAGTTTATTATGTATAGTATACATAATGGCTAATAAAAATAGGGATTGTAAACTAGAGAAAGATAGGAAGCTGACATCATCCCGGGTAAAAATATTTAGTCTTGATATCGTCTTAGGTCAAGACTAATCCAAGACAATTTCAAGTTATTCTGTATGTCTAGTTTGTGAGACGGAACCAGACCATTTTTGATGTCTTAAGACGAATATTTTCGAACTAAAGACAAAAATTAATGTCTTGAGACAAGATTATTTGCTTGGATAAGAGTATGTATCCTAAAAGTATGTATCCTAAAAAATATTATCCCTTAGAGATTTATAACTAAAAGGCAAGCTAAAAGGCTGCCAAGGCCTCCGAGGGTTATCACTAATCCGCATTAAATTTTACGGACTAAACTCGTCGTTGGAAACTTAAACAGTCAGGGCTATATAACTATTTCTGTTGGATTTTTCTCCGTAGTAAAAAAATATTTTTTTAGTTTTATCCATTTTGTTGTCTAATACATATAATAATTTAAACTTGAACACTACCGAAATCGAGACACCTCGCTAAACACTGAAAACTAACTGACGCGTATGCTAACAGCTGATACAATATCCACGGCGGGTACTGCCCGCTTCTATTACTCCGCTACTGGTGACGGCGCATTGTTGACATTGCCTGTACGCTGAGAAACTGCGTGGGCCAGCAGTTTTAGAAAGAACTAAATCCGTCGGCCTTATATTGGGCTTCATGTGTATTATTTATCTTTATGGTATTTCTTTTTTATGTATTAATAACTTTGTTCACCTGCAACAATTATGTTCTTTGGATGGCGAATCAAAGAATGTTGTCCAGTTCTTCCTATCTCCAACAATTCATTAGATACTTGTAGAAACTCAGAGTTTCAATATTTTTAGGGAACATTTTATCTGCTTGTAATTATTAAGACCGACAGGTTCCGAATTTTTCATTTAAAAATCAGTTATTACAAAATTACAATTTTTATCGGTTGTAAGATTTTAATCCTTAGCAAATGTCAGCTGTTTGGTCCAACCTATTTGAAAATGGAAGACCTTTCCGGTAGTAATAAAACCAATACATAAATTATACCTCCGTGTCTCAAGACAAGTCTACCTGGTCTTGTCTTGGCACTGGTACAGCCATAAATGCAAGACAAGTCTGTATATCTCCAATGTCTGGCTGGTGAGACAGAACCAGAAATCATGGTCTTGAAGACATTCAAGACAAAATCAAGACCAAATATTTTCACCCGGGATAGACCAAAAAAATAAACAAGTGTCAAAAGAGAGCTACAAAATGTAAAAAAAATAAAGCAAGCTCTTGAAAAAACAGGAATTAAGGATTGCATGTAAAAATGTTATCCGCCTTAATCTTTTTTATCTTTAGACAAATTGAATATTTTAATAAATTTAAAATACTCATTTAATAGTTCCATTAAAAAATAGTGTATTATGTCATCCAGAAATTAAAAAGAAACTCTCTTTTTACTATTTTACTGGCTTTGCAAATAAAGTGAATAACCTTAAATATACATATTTTTAAAATACATAAATAGGCGGTGACATCATGTAAACGGATGTACAACCGTAATATGGTACTAAGTAGTATCACGGTATTTTCCATAACGTTAGCCCTAAACAAGCTGGCAAAGGGGGGAAAGGTATCACGAAAAATTCCATAAAATGGTAGACAGTTCGTAATAATATACTGCTGATCGTCAAAAGAAGTAATATACAAAAGGTCTTTTATGAAAATCTTAAATTTGTGGAGAATTTTCCATATGTTTAATGAAAATGTTCCAAATTTCAATATTAAAGAAATGCGAGATGTACATCGCCGATTTGACTGGAGCCTTACAGGATAAAAGTAAATCAAAATCCATTAGAGGTATATTTTTTTCGATCCAATGGGCCTCAGTTTCCGAGATATCGATATTTGAGTATTTGCGCTTGAGCGCTCGACTCGCCACTGTAGCCGATACAGGCATGAGCGCGAAGTTCGGGATCCGTCCAGGTTCTACAATGGCGAGTCCAGCGCTCGAGCACAAATACTCAAACCACGATATCTCGGAAACTAATGCCCATTGTGTCGAAAGAAAAAATATTCCCAGAATGGATTTTGATGTACTTTCATCCTGTAAAGCCCCAGTCGAATCGACGACGTCGTCCCGCGACCTCTCCTTGTAAGTACTATAAAAAACAAAAAGCTGAATTATGTTCGAGATAAGCTTGAAGAGTTGCTCTTATAAAAGCAGCTTTTCAAACTTGGTAGATTGTATTACACTCGAACCCACATATCAGTAAACTGGATTTGAGTTTTCCCAAAACTGATGCCGCGCGGCTGTTTCCGTTGACAGGAGCTGCGAGGCCGGAAGGAGAGGACGTCATTGGTCACTCATACGTTAAAAAACAGTAGCATCATGTAGCGTCACATTGCCTCAGTTCACTGTCAGTGTTCACAAGGCCCTCACTTTTTACGTTCGGAGTCCCTGGGTTCTAGTCCAAGGCAAGAACTGAAACCGTACTCAACTCTAGGTTCGAGTACGTATATTTAAATGTTTCGATATTTTCTAATCGAAAAAATACAACTTTTTCAATTAATATAAAGCATAATGTGAAAAAATCCATATTATATGTTAAATATTTCATTGAATCGAGCAAAAAAATGGATGAATTTAATATTAATTCGTTTCTGTAACATGCAATTTTTATATAAAATACATTTTTCATTTTTGTGGAGAGATTCTACCTATTGCAAAGATCTTGACTTTTCTGAGGGGTCGAAATGTAGAATAAAGTCGTGAGTCACATGAGATGCGCGCGTGACGAGAACCGTTCTCGCTTATCGGATACTGCCATCGGCTATCTTGAAACCACTACCGTCTCCTCATTCCCTTTTGCTTTTCTTCCCAGAATCCCTCAGGGGATCCAGTCGCGTTTGCAACAATATCTACCTTCAATTGCAATTGTGATCACGTTCATTATGACACAGATAATGTATAATGCACGCAAGGTCAGTTGGGTCAGTTCAATTTGTTTGAGTCATGTAATTTATATTGGGAAAAGTTCATTTTTTTAAAATGTGTGATATAAGCATAAAAATATTTAAAAAATTAAAACCGCACACCTGTAGATCAAATTTTATGTAAATCGTTTCAATAGATTTGGCCGCAACCGAGAAGAAAGTTGAAAAATTAAACACATAATTATTCAAAACATCCAAATACAATGATTTGAAACTCTGCAAGATGTTTTTTGAATATTCTAAAATATTTTCTGAATGTCTAAGAAGTTTTGTAACGACTTAAAGTATTTTTAAGATTCCGATATTAGAAAGCTCTACCGGTTTGTGCAATTTATACGAATATTCAAGTTTTCTAGAACTTTTGAGAATATTTCACAAAGATCATACCGATTACTGTTGTAAAAGCCTTACAGTAGCTTGGCAATGAAGCTTAAATTAATTCAATTAAGAGAATATTAATTCACTGTAGAACTAATTTAAAAGTTCAAGTATTAATTTCTCAAGCAATGTAATTTCATTTTCAACTCAATAATCGTTTTCTCAGAAAAAAGTCTGTAGCCAGAGAAGTTTTAATTCGTTGGAAAAGCTTTGAATATTAATGCAATTGACGGTTGAAGGGAAGGCAAATGGGCAATCGAGTTAGGGAGTGAGGCTGCGAGTACTTCCTATAAGTACCCGTTGCAAGTTATCTTCGTTCAGCAACAACGCAAGTCACCCTGCCGCGATAGGAAGACGTTGATGTGAATTAATGGCTGCTTAAGTTATATTTGGTACCCGCTCCGAGAGTGTTGTGTAAGGGTGGCGATGTGGTATTAATTAACGCGACCCCAAAATCTCTTCTTAACCCCGGAGCTCCTGACTGAACGACACTGTATCACGGGGATGTTAGAAACGAGCGAGGAATAGGGGGAGGATCACATTCTGAATAATGAATTTCCCGTAAATATTATACCTTCTCCAAGAACTGGTACTGAAACAGACCTAGAATTTTTGTAAAACAAAGAGAGAGAAAGTCGTTGAAAATTGGAAATCAAAATCAAAGAAAATACTTGAATTAAAAAATAAGGGCAACACGAATTAACCTATGGAAGCACAGTAAATCATATACACCTTTTTTTGCTATTTTTTGTAGCCGCGCGAGCCGAGCTTTTCGTGTAGCTAGTCTGGTCGAGCCGTGCAAGCCTGAATATAGCTCGCGAGCCAAGAAAAAACTCGCAAGCCGAAAAAGCTCGCAGACCGAAAAAAAACTCATGTACTGAAAAAATCTTGGTGATCGAAAAAAAGCTCACAGCTCACCAAAAAAATAAGGAATATTAAAAGAATAAATATTAATATTAACAGGAATTTATACTTTAAATTAATTATACCTTTCAATTGCTATTCAAAAAAAAAAATTTTAATTTTATGATTATTATCTTTACTTTTACGCGAAATTGATCAAAGGCATGTTTTAAAAAAAAATTGTGTTTTTCTATATCAACAACTTGCATACACTAAAAATTGGCTTACATCAATGCAGTAATTTCCCATATAGAGCATTTTGAATAAATATTGTGGTCCAGTGCAAGTTTCACCAGCTCTCCGAGCCGCACGAGCTTTTTACGGTCCGCGAGACTTTTTCGGCCTGCGAGCTGGCTCGCAGCTCTGCTTGCCTCGATCCGACTGCAAAAATCTCGCGAGTCTTTCCACACCTCTAATATTTCTATTTTTCCTCAGTCAAGTCACATTGCGGCATCTCTCATTCGAAAAAAATGTAGAGTCCACAAAAAATTAGCAAAAAGTAGTGGGGCGGCTTAAATTATTCATTATTTTATTAAATTATTTTTAATTAATAATTATATATAATATAATAATATAATATAATTAATTATTATTATTTTATTATTTATTATCATTAAATTATTTTTGTGACAACTTACAGGTGTGTCTTCCCGCTTTTTTTGCCAATTTTTTTTAAGCTCAGATTTTTCCGAATGAGGGATGTGGCAATGTGACTTGGCCCATTTTTGCCAATTTCTTGTGGACTTCATATTTTTTTAAATATGAGTTGCGCAATGTTTATTGCCGCATATGTTTCTTGTCGCACTTTTGCTAATTTTTTGTGTAATTCAAATTTTTCCGAATGAGAGACATTACAATGTGCCTTGCCACAAATGTGACTTGCCGGGGTTGGCATGACTCAACCCCGATTTGTACAAAAATGGCTCTAACGAAGATATTGTTTTATTTAAAAAATAATTGTAAGACATCCCAGATAAGAAATCAAGGAAAGCATTCTTTTCGTTCGTAGCTTTGAGTTCAACTCATTTCAACGGAACCGTGAATTCTTCTAGATACCTGTCCCAATTACTGCGGTATCAAACCTTGGTCTCACTTTATTTGACTACTATTTTTAATATACAATGAAATAAAAATATTTTTTTCAGTCCAAAGTAGGACGTATTTTGTACATAAAAATAGCAATAAATGTCACAACATAAAGCAACATACAAAAATATTTAACATTCAGGTAAAAAGTATGTTTGTCGGTATTTCTGCGGATAGATAAAAATAGTGTACGTATTTTTGCGTCCCAATTCCTGTGGGAAACTGGGGTTTTTATTAAAGCCGATTTTTGGTTCCAAGGGTACTGCAACACAAAGTTACCTGTCTTCCTGAAAATGAACCCAAAATGATAAATTGTTCTAAAGAAACCCAAAGAATGATGGAGATATGAACATTTTTAAACTTATGTTGAAAATCCGACGTTTTCAACTGCGCATGCACCAAAAAGTGCAGGCAAATTGAAAATTATATATTGCACACTCTGCAATATTACATTATTATTGAATTATTTTAAGAAGTTAGGTATTTCCATCATTCAATTTAACCTGTTTTTAAAAAATAAAAATGTTTTGTTAATCTTTATCTGCATGATTATTCATAGTATTTATACTGATTTTAAATAGGTCCGAGCTTTTCAGTATATATAGCATGCGTATTTGAAAACATTGGCCCCCATAACTAGCCATCGATCGGATATCAACGAGCTAAGAAGGAACCCTCAAAAAGATTTCTATTGGAGTCTGAATTCTAAAGGATGCCAACTTTTACTAAATCCGCAACATCATGGAACACCCAATTTTTTTTGTGCTCAAGTCGGGCTTTTATTAACAATAATCTTATTATTTAAAAAATGATGAGAAAAGAAAATTTTCTTTATGTTGAATCTACATGTTAAAATAAAGGCTGTGGTTAGTCGTCCCAAAAAATTGGGGGAGTTGGAAAAGGGGATGGACTAGTCGTCGCGAAAATTCGGGACGACTAGCCAAGCTTATGAAAAATACTTCACTACTCATCCCGAATTTCGGGACGACGAGACACTCCGTAAAATAAAATAGGTATTATGAATTTGATCCCACGGTATATTGTAATAAAGATTTCAGATTCTTAAAGAAAATTGTAGAACATTCAAGAATGCTTTGGAACGCAGTAAATCCTGAGGTATCACCAGTGCTGCAGCTCAATTCAGTCTTGCTGTCAAATAATTTTGATACTTAATCTGAATAATTTTAATCAGATGCGCTTCACTCTGCTGAAAATCACTTTGATTCAAATTCAAGATCAAAGTAATACCTCAGGATTTAACCAAAATCTAATTTCCATGTGAAACATGCGGGGTCCTTTCTAAAATATTCAAAAATTTCATAATAATCTGGAAGATTCTGGAAAATTTTTTTAGAACATTCCAAAACTTTCTAAAACATTATAGAATATACCAGAAATGTCCAGATGTCCAGAAATTTCTAAAACATCCGCAAATATTCTAGGAATGTCCAGAGAACTTATTATCTTGCTCTAAAATTCACTGGACGTGCTGCGCGTAAGTATAAGAAAGAATTATTTAAAGTTTGTTTGAGTTTATGAAACATAGAAGGAGAAAAGAAAAAAATAAAGAAAGAATGAGAATGGGTGAAAAGGGAGTAGACTATAGTAGAGATGACAGAGGGTGGCAATGGGTGGCAGAGGGTGGTGGGACCCTTCCCGCTTTTCTTTCATCCACATCCCCGAGGAGTAACTAACTGAACGAGAGTCTTGGATGGAGGGTGTTAAGGTAATGCCCCATTAGTATGTGGCTCCCGTAGTAACACAGTAGCACCACCACAGTGTGGTCAGTTGGAGCCCTCCGGTCGACTTTAGTCTTTACCAACACCACCAGAGGTCTCAAAAGCACGTACACGCGTGAGAACGAGACCTGTCAATAGCCGGCTTGTTACCGTGACAATGATCGGCTTAACCAACGGGAAACATCCACCCGCGGATTTTAGAGAGGGATTCTGACCAGCCTCACACGTTCCTTTTTCGCACTTGGGACCAGTCGTGCTGCGAGATTTATCCCCTACCTGGAAATTTTATTACATATTTCAGTCCGCATAAACTCCTCACTCGCAAGTTTGTTTATTTTAATAGCCTCTTTCATTACAATAGGAAATGTTTCTGGTTTGAAATAATTTTCTTGGCGAATACTGAAACATGAAAGGAAGGATGGCGTTCCAAAAATTCATAAACGCCATTTTTTTGAAAACGGGATAATTGGCTCAACAAATCCACATCTACAAATCTATTTTCCTTTTTCTTTAATAGATAACTTTATCCAATCAAATTTCTTTGTGTTGATTCAGCAGCTCAAAAGGTAGAAATACAATTTTTCTTTTTTTCTGAAATTGAAAATTGGTTTGTAATTACTGTTGAGAGTTGAGATAGCTTGCGCCTCAAGCGAGAACAATAATAATCTCCTTCCTCCATTTACTCAAAACCTAATAATATTTTTCAGTCCAAACTTGTTTTGTTGGCAACGCTTTTGTCTCTCCTGAAAAATCGTCAAAATTGCGTTTATGAGCTTTTGGAATGCCACCCTTCAAATGGCTGTATGTGGGTCCGACTTCTGATGTTTGAATTTGATCAGTTCATGTCCGGAACTAATCGGGTGGAGCGCACCGAAATAAAATCTGGATCTTATCTGGCCCTCTCCTAAATTTTCCCGGCATGATATATTCATTCAATCACATTCTTATCCCGTCATTTCCAACATTTTTCCAGTCTGACGACCCCGTTAGATCAGGCTAGTGTGTAAAAATGTTACAAATTGATATCGATCTAATTTACCATTAATTCAATCTTTTAATTTCTAAATTTCTAAATTTTCACGATATTAAACATTTTTCAGTTGAAATAGTGCTTGCTAATAATATAGGGTCAATGTCCTAATTACTGCGGTACTTATATTACATAATATATATGGTATATGCTTTATACTCAGAGTGAAATAATCAGAATATAAAAAACTGTAAGTAATTGATAATTTAAGTAAATTGTTACGTTTTTAATCGTTATAGACAATGTTGTATTTTTTATTACATAGTCATAAGAAAGCTTTAGTGCGAGTAAGACGCTATGTTGATCATACATATAAGCGTCTCTGTCGTATACATTCTTGGCCTAAGTGTTGTATCCTCGGATGCTAATTTATACAAAAAATATTACCCTGTTCCGTCAAAACCTGCTATTCCACGGAGGGTGGGCGAGAGGGGGTGGGTGAGAACTTTGGACTTTAAGCTGCAAATACTGCCTGTTTTACGCCTTTGTAACTACTGTTATACGTCATTATACATCAATTAATAGTAAGCGAAAATTATTTATGCTGAACCCCAAGTTGATTTTAATTCACATAGAAAAATGAGGATGATAATAAGAATAATAATTTTTTAGTTGAATTGGGCTTATTTATTGAAACATCATTTTATCTGGTTGAATACCAGAGTCGTCAGGGCTGCGGTACGTTGGATCCAACTTGAACACAAACCAAATACTTCAGTAAGTCTAGTTTCTAGGAAATTATGCTCTTCGGAAGAGTACAATTATAAGATACTTACTTACAGAGTGGCGCTAATTTATAGAGTCTAGGAATTTATTGGTTTTCAAGGTAATCTGTAAATCTGTGATTATTGCAGTAGGAGGGCTCGTAAAAGATACCGTAGATGATGGGGATAAGATAATCCTCGAAAATAGTGTAATCGTTCCAAATGTTGACTTAACTTGGATTAACGTTATAACATTATTTTCCTAGAAGCTTCCTTTCTATATTATAAACAATTAGCACTACTCTAAATTTGTTAGATAATTTACGAATAATGAATATCCATTACTTTACAAGATAAGTAACGTTCAATTCTATTGAAATCAAAATTACAAGCCGTTGTCAATGAGAATGCTAGTTTATATTGAATCACTCGTTATGAGGAAACTTATTATCACTGTTCATGAAATCAGTTCAGCATTAATCATACGCCGCAATACTTGGCAGCAATTTTTACTTTTTTGCTATTTTTTCGTTTGGACGACTGATTGCATCGTCAATACTCAAGGAATGCAAATCGCCGCCCTCAAAACGGCCTCAAGCTACAGTCGAAGCCAGCGACTTAAGATCCTGCGGAAACAAAGCGAGAAGAACCGATTTGAGGTAGCGATAGCTTCGCCGAGGCACTGCATGAATTTCAATCGACATCTTATCGGGCACCTGAGCGACGTTAGAGTACGCTGGATCGTGATCAAGTGGACCTCCATGGCGAGGACAATACACGTCGTACTCGAGAAGTGACAATATACTATGACGCTCGTTGAGGCGTATTGCTCTTTTGTCCAAGCGCACCCTCGTTACAAAGGGTGCCAGGAACCTGACAAGTTTGAACTCAGGCATTTAGAAAAAATCACGTTTTTACAAACCATTTTTTCAAGTATATCGACTAGTAAATTTCAAACAGAGAAAAAAACGTTTCATTTTAACTAAATCGTAGGAAATTTTGTTCAAGGGCGGTATAGTAGCAAAAGTTCGGTCCCAAATAACGAAATTAATCAATTATATATATATATATATATATATATATATATATATATATATATAATTAGAAAAAAAAAGATTAAACAACCCCCGCAGGGTCCCACTGTGAGCAACTGCCATCTATTAAAATGACACCAGCTCCCAGTAGAACTGACCGCGAGATAGGTGGCCACAGGGCACGGCGAAATCACAACGATAGGCCAGCGAAACCACCTCTGAGAGCACCGATCACAAGGACAATTACTTGGACCGAATATTTTGGGTACAATCGTTGCAGCTTCCTTTTGAGGTCTTGATACATCTCCTCCTTTTCTTTCTCCTTGGCAGTGATGTTGTATTCGGACGGAGCCGAAAATTCGATCACGAATATAGGTCGTTTCTCGAAGTCTTGGAGAACGATGCCAGGCCTCGAGTGTGCAACGGAGACTGCTGTCCGAAAATCGTAGTTCCAGAAAATTTGGCACTTCTCTTTTTGGACAATTGACTCTCTATCTCCCTTGGAGCGTTCGGCAGGGCAGGGTCACGGCCATCGAATATATACTTAATATTTCTCTAATCTTATTTCTTTTCATCAAGGTCATTAGTCTTTTATTAGCACTTGAAAATTAAATGAAATTTTTCTTTCCTTAAAAACATATTTTGCATGAATCCGTACACAAGGAAAAGAATTATAAAATTTTTCATTCTTGTTTCGAGCCAGAACATTAGTTTAATTCAATTTCTGACTACTTTCTAAGACTTGAGGAGCGATATATTCATGCAAATTTTGTTCCACAAGTGGATCAAATCGTTGTATAAGCAACCCGTATGAAAAAATGTGGTGGCAGACTTGAGTAAAATGGGCCCAAATCTGGCTTTGTCAAGTCCACCTAATCTAGAAGACCTAACCGAGTCTAGTACTGGTGCTATTTAGCCTTCCATAATAACTAAAGTTTTTAAGGGGGCGCAAATATGGCTTTGTACAGTCCGTCTAACCTTTCTCCAGGGTCTGTCGCTGGAACCCTTGCGACTGCTGATGGGACGCAAAGGTGGGGTTAGTGTGTTGGACTCTTGTTAGTTCAGTTTTCTATTTCCTGTCGGGCACTGGTGGTCGTCTTAGAAAATCTACACAAGTCTAATTCGAACCGCACTTGCGACGAAACATTGTAAACTCTTAAGTCAAAATTCATATTCCACTACAAAGTATTTTTAATTCCAATAAGTAATCATATCACAGAGTCAAGTCTCTTCCAATTTTGCGATTATTGTGAAGTGAATAAATGATTTTGCAAAATCGATCGTCTTTTCGTGTTGTTGGAAGTGACGCGTAGAATTGACATACAGCATACCTCCAGTCGCGTCGTGAACATCGTTCCGAGAATGATCTTGGTCATGGCTCCTAGAACTCACATCTTTGCATTTATATTTTTTGACACGCACTTCGAATAGAATTATTTTGTGAAAAATAAAAACAGCATTAGGAAACAATATTTTTTTTATTGTGCTTTAACCCGATCGCTATGGCCAGATTAGCACCCAAACAGCCCGTCCAATCTAGTCCTAAGCCATACAATTTCGTTACACTTCTAATTATCACCACATTAGTCTGTCTAAATAGCGCCAAATTAGCCATTAGATGGTCTATCCTGGGCATAATCAGAACCCAAAATTTTTTCACATGGGAAAAACAATTGACATATACGTAGAAAGATGTGAATGCAGTTGTAATTATCAAAGTAATAGAAATATAGTTTTCAGGTGCTTTTCCATTACGCAATGCTTAGATTCACTTTTGGAATAAAATTTGGCACTTTGGATTTAGTGCAAGATTGCTCTTATAGCATAAGATTGGTTTCATGGTATAAGATTGTTTCCTAGTAACAGCCTATAACAAAAATCCATATAGGAACAACTTCAGAAAAAAATCATAACATCCACTATCCCCTTTTGTTACAAATTGTCACAGCCATGACCCATAAGAATGGCCTTCAGCAATAGCTAATTACACATAGCACGAATCTCCAGAGAGAATCCTAGTGAGAAATCATGGCAACAATGCCTAGAAACACCCATTTTGACCATTATCTACCACCGAATGTTAACAACTGCGCATAGCAACTACGTCAGTAAACAAAATATAGGAAAGATCTATATATAGGTTATCCTAATAGCTAATAACTATATGTTTAATAATAATTATTAAATGAACGAAAACAACGACCTTCAGCTAGCTAGCATCATGAAGGACATGACAACATACTCTAGGAAGAAAATAATGGATAATTACGACGGCTTATATAGTTGAACCAGAAGGGCAGAAGCTTAGAAATTTTCGATAGCAACGGTCCTGGACACGAGACAATAACTGCTCTCAGAATGAATTTATCAATAAATCATTACAACAGCTCGTGAAAACCCCCAATACTGACCTCTTCAACAATAATTAGTAGAGAGTCCAAACAGTGGTATAAGATTCTGTGCGAGTTCCGTGGTCGACTTCAACTTCGTCTTGTCCGGTCTCTAATTATTAGCAACAACGGTACCTAACAGTCCAGGGCCGAATGGGATAGAAAATCGGCCCGGGAAAAATGGTTAAAACCAATGTTTGAGAATCAGAAAGCGGCCCAATCCTGCAGGTCATTCGGCCAAAATTGCTTAAAATAGTACCGGCCCACTGGGATTTTTGCCAAAATCGCATCTTACCAACCCGAGCCTGTAGCACCCACTAACAACGAACTATAAGAATGGCGGTAAAGACCATCCATTCATCAATTAAGAATAACAACTTACAAACTACCTCAATGATTTCTAAAGACAACCTTTGTAAAAACCCTGGTAACGAATAATAACGAGAAGATGGTGTCATAAATGATCTATTTTATTCAATCTAGCAACAGCTGGCAACAAGAACCTCTATTAGCAACGAACCATTAAAAAACCGTGCAAGCACTCTGGCAACGGAACATAACATAGCAATGAAATGCTTCAAATAACCACATTAGTAATATGACCATGTCATTGGGCTATCAACCGCTGTAGCAGTGAACATAACATTGGACCTCATAAATTATGGTTGCAAAACATCATAACATCCACCCTTACAAAAGAACCCTAACAACAGTAAACAATCCAGAAACCCTAAACTACCAACAATTACGATCAACGATAGCAACAACAGTTTCCAAAAACCACTTAAAGTAAAAATTATGTTTTCCAAACACAATTATTCAAATTATTAAAATAGCGAATGATGTAGAAGAGCTTCGAATTAATAACATTTGTTCTATTGGCTACATTTTTATTTGAAGTGGTTTTCAAGTTAAAAAATTGGTCACAATTATCAGACCAGCTTTTATCCATTAGTTGCTTAATTCTTTAAAATTGCTATAATATAAAAACACTATAAAATGTTGCCCTCAAAATAGCAAGTGATCTGTCTAATCGCTGCGGTATAAAGTTTTCATGATACTTTGATGGAGAAAATGTATTATATAACAAGAATTAAAACAAGAAGTAGTAAAATAATAGGAAAATAGACAATAGAAATAGGCCCGATAATCGTGACTACATAGTGCACATTTCGTCCAAAAATGAAATTTTACTAGTTATTTTTTTGAACAGTAAGTCGGCCACATAGTTTCAACCAGTATCGAGTAGGTAGATGCATTTGAGAAAGGTCTGCATTAATAATGTGATGATCACATGCACACTATGAACCAAAATTGCTGGTAACTGGTATATGTGTTGAGAAAACGCATTTTGTGTGAAAATTATGGAATCTCGTAAAGGAGAATCCAAGAGTTTCGATGCATTCTGTTTTATGGCTAAAGTGAAAATATGGCCAAGGCACAAATCCTCTCGCGCCCATCCAATTTCGGAAGCACTCTCAAAGAAGTGTACGAACTTTAAGCAGAAAGGGAGTGAGGGTTTAAACTTGTACGATAGTCTTGGGCGGGTTTAATATGGTAGCAGTCGCCTCACTTCCGAAATCCAGTAACTCATAAGCTCGACACTTCTGGGGTAGAGAGTTATAGAGACGTCGCTTCTCTAGATGAGGGCAAGGAGTTTAAACTACCCCATATCTCACTTAGCATTCGCTTCTTACTTTGCTGTTCGACCCAGCTCGTTGAGATATTGATTGTGATAAGTGATGTTTATGAAGTTGCATTTTTCTGCTCTTTTCTTTTTTTAAACAGTTCATTCGGCTTTACTTAAATATTAGTTGCTGAACTCTAGATTGAAGTTATTTAAAGTGATTGCAAATAATTCTAAGTGATTGCTGATGGTTTAGATTGCAGGTGAATGCAGTGATATCAATTGAATGAATATTGAGTTAATAGTGAAAGAGAAAGTGCACATTAAAATTAAAACGATAAATACATAATAATTGATCCCCTGTGCACCGATTACTTGATAATTTCAATTAATTTCAAGGTGATTGCTGTCGATTTCTAAGCAAAGTGAATGCAGATGAATACATGTGATGCCACAACCAACGATCGCAGCTGACTGAAAATGTTTCAGAACAATTCCGATTCAATGATAGGCCAAAATTCAAATTAGGAAAATAGAAAGAAGAACTATTGATATTGCAATTTGCAATCTGGTGGAGCAAAATTAAAGCTGTTCAATAAAATGAAAACTGAACAAATGAAAACTATGGCAAGTGAGATTCTGATTATTTTTACAAAATAGTGAAAACAAAATATTAAACAAGTGGAATTACATTTATGAAATTGTAACTTTTAATGAAAATGTAAAAAAGTAATTGAAACTATATTTTTGTTATTCAAAAGGAACATTTTTTACAGAATCATAAACATTAGGAGGAAAGTTTCACACCCCAGAGCTCTGCATCGTTAAAGGTAATTCGTCGATTTCTTGCTAAAAGTCATTTATCTCGAACCGCTCTCTTTTTTCCTGGTTGTCCCAAGAGTCTCTTTTCTCCAGGGTGCATTACTTAATTGCGTTTCTAATAATCCTTCGGTCATTTACGCGTCATTCGATCGTGCCGATCACACAACTGGCTTTGTATATTTTTCTTATTCAGTAAGTAGATAAGGAATTTTGATGAATTACGTCAAATCGATACCTTGCCATTTAAAAGCTCTTAAGTATATGGATCTTTTCGAAAATGTTGCTGAAAATGGTTTGAATTGATTACAGCTCTCGCTTCTCCTTTCACTACTCCTTCTGAACATAAAACGTCAAAATGTATTTCGAATAAATACGAAATGGTTGAAACTTAACTTAGAAAATGTTCTATAAATTAAATTGGTACCTAAATTTTTGTTTGGTTTTAATTGATACAATAATCTCGGATTTTGTTCACATTTCTAAATGCGTATAAAACAATAATAATCATAGACCGTACATACGATATGGGCATCTCACCTTAAATAGTTCTAATTTGAAAAGCTGTTCGAAGCACTCCACTCATATTGTCAATTGTATCGAAAATAGTCTAAACAATTTTTAAATAAGAACTCTCCGAATCAAACATGATATCTGCAGTACTCCAAATTGATTTTCACTTGTTAAAAGATTGTTAAATTGAATTTTTCTGAAGATATAAACAAGTGAAAAACTTTGGATAATAATCTAGTTCATGAAACATTTATTATAATGATATATTTCAGATCAAGTCTTGAATTGATATACAAGATTCCATCCGTAGACCCCAACTTTGAAAGTAGAAGGAAGTATTAGCCAATTTCGAAGCCAAAATCTCCCCTGGTGGAAAATTAGATACCGATTGTCCGCCAGCGAGTTACTAATCAAGAGTTTGCACTCGCCCCTCGAGCGGAGTGGTAGCAATTCTTTGAGCAACACTTCAGCCTGATTCCTTCCATTTTCACCCCTCTCTCTTTTACGGAGTTTAGTTTTCCCACTCAGGCCCGTGAGTACTCTCAAAGTCTCGGAACTGGCGCTAACTTGACTCCACTAACGGGCAATCAGATCGCCTCTGTTAGGACAACAAACTACCTCACTCCCTGTACCCGGATACCGTCGATTGTATAGCTTATTTATCGAAGAACTTTCGGGGGTTAAACAGCCGTAAATCCTCTCTTTGGGGAAAAAGGACACGGCAACTTAATTGCCTGAGCCCTATTGATTGGATAACGATGATTTGTGGGCTCGCGGAATGAACGAAAGGAAATATTTTTGTCGATGAACAATGGTAGAAATTGATGACCATTGACCATTTTATCTCCAGCTAGATTTAATTGAAAGTTTAGTATTTCAATAAACTCTCTAGTTTCAGATCTTATGTCGACTCTTCAATGTTTGAAATATTTTTCCTGAGATTCTTATATTTTTCAAGGCGTAAAAGTTCATCAGTACCCATCTCAGAAAAATAGTGCTCAAACCTCAGGCAAAAATATTCTTCCAGTAAAAACTCAACCGGACAAAGGTCAGGGCTCAAAGGTATGCAGTAAAAGGTCAGAGATCAAATGTCAGTTGTCTAGGGGAATTGCGCAGTGGTGTTTGTAATCCTTAGCAGATTATTGCAAGGGTTTTTAGTGTAGATTACAAAACACTAATATCCCTGAGAAGGGGTTGCTGAATGCGTTAAGGGATAGGGCGAAGGGGGTAGTAGGGAGAGTTATAGAGGAGGGCAAGGGGAATAAGGGAAAATCGGGGTGATGAAAAGACTGGAAGGTAGAGGGGTTAAGGGGAGGAGGTAGGGTCTATATGAGTAAAGGGGTTGAGGGATAGAGAGCGATAGAGAGAGATGAAGAGCTGTGCAGAAGGGAGGATAGTTGAGATGGAAGGATATTAGAAGGGTTCAGGGGAAGGGGTGATGTGTGATAGGGGTGAAGAGCAGAGACACGAATATAAAAAAGGTACGTTCGCCTACGAAATATTAAAATCAACATTATCGCAATTTAGTCGAACCTGTTCGACTAAATTGTTCTAAAACTAAACCTGTTCTAGGACCATCGGAACAATGAATTAAAAAATATTCAAGCGTCCCCTTTCAAGTCCCATCGAACCAGCCACATAGCTCTTTCAGGAGCGGAGCGCAGTGAGCATCGAAATATCATCTCGGGTGTAATTCACCCAGTGTGTATTCTACGTTAGAAAAACACGCTCAGTGAAAAAATGTATTTTGGTTAAAAATCGATATAATACATATTGTCGTAAAATATTATTTTAAAAAACATTTTGAAAAGTGTTGTGGATAAGTTTTTGTGACTGTTTGAGTTATTTGAAGGCTGAAAATTGAAATAGACGGTTTTGGAGTGGTCGTCAATTTTGGAGCTGACAAAAATATTAAATTACAAAGGTAATTAATTATTATTATATATTTTGAATGAGTGAATTATAACATCTTTATTGGTAAAATATGATATATTTATTTTAAAAATATTATTTTGTGTACAGATGATGACGCGTAATAGGCAACGCCAAGCGGAGCAGATCGAAGCGTTATATTCAGAAGAAACGGAGAGTAGGGAACGCTCAAGGTCAAAAAGATCAAACCATTAAAAAATATATTTTTTTAACTTTTGAAACATTTTTTTTGATAATAAAAACAACTTTTTAAGTAAAATATCATTTCTTCCTGAAAACCCTAAACTACACGTAATTTGTTTAAATTTTTATTAATTTTATTTATAATTAACATAATTCACGATAATAATTTATAAAAAAGTCCATTATTAATACCAAAAGAATTGTTTTTTTATGAAAAATAGCCAAATTTTTCATTTTACCTTAATTTTCGCACTTTTTAGGAAACTGCTATTTTCAATTTGCAAAAAAAATATAGTTTTTGGAATGAATTAAAAAACCCATAGTACCATCTTAAATTTTAACTCTTCAACTTTCCATACATCACCTTCAGAGTCTCAAAATATACATTTTTTATAAAAATACAAGCATTTAAAAAAATATATTTTTTCTCTTTGGTTTTTTAAAAATATTTTTCACTAAATGATTCTAATAGAAAAACATCATGTTTTTTATGTTTATCAGCAAATTTCCTATTGATTAAAAAAAAAATTAAATTTCATCAATTTGATCCCGAGATATGAGCTTTCAAAGTATGCCCGGGTATAAATCAACCATGTGTGTATCTTACGTAACTTTTTGATAGTGTTTATCTTGAAGGTTAATAAAATTTCTAACTTTCCCCAATCAATGAAGAATAATTTTTTCTAGACTCCCTTCCAGGACCAATATGATGTGAGAAAGAAATCTTGTTCTTTTATTAGGACCTATTGTAATACGTTAATGGACTGATGATTCTCTGCTATCGTTTTTGGGCCGTTTGGTGCACGACAAACGTCACCGTGAATCCTATGGCAACTTAAATCGATGTTAAGGTACCAGCAGCGATTAGTTTGGCCATTAAAGAGGGCGAGTGCGAGACGTGGAAGGACTATTACCCAGTAGGATACTAGCGTTTTATCTCTGCACTCAATTACATCCGTAAAGAATCGCACATACCTCATTGATCCCTTTTTGATCTTTTCGGACACCCATGAGACACTATTTGTGATTTTCTGTCACAGAAGGTTTTCCTAATAGAAGGTGGAAATTAATATATTGAATCTAGTTAAACTTGTTACGACAGTCATTAGAATACCGTTTGCCTTTTTAGACGTCTTTTGATATAAAAAATGTGAAAGATAGGTTTTCCTAATTTTTCAGAAGGTATAGGTTTCAGCCAACGGCGATACCACGCTGAAAACACCAGTTCTCGTAAGATCACTGAAGTTAAGCATTGTTGGGCGCGGTTAGTACTTGGCTGGGTGACCGTTCAAGAATACGCGTGCTGTTGGCCCGTCGTGGGTGTGGTGGGCCCACATTGGTAGTAAATATCCACCTAGAAACACTACCCGAATCGGGTATTGAGGCAATGAACTTTCGAGTTCGAACTGCTAATCTATGTATGTATGTATAGGTTTCAGTATCAAGAAGCAAGTATAGCCAAAAACATCGATTTCAGTATTGGTAGGACAAACAACTTTCATAAATTACGAAATATTTTGTAGATCGTACATGTTTTAGTCCTTAACTCAAGACGAAAGTCGAAAAAAGTGATATTTTCACTGTTCTATTTCACTGCATACATATTATAAAAAAATAAGGGGATATAAATGTTGCAATAGAAATAGATGAAAAGGGATGAAAAGAATGAAAAAATGACAGAAATGTATAGACTATTTATTTCTCAGAAAATCCAGGGACTGTATTTCTAACATTCTGTTTCCCTTCTCATTTAAATTTTGAATTCAGATTTGTCACCTTTTCCAATTATTATTAGTTTGATGAATAATATCTATGATTTATCATCCAGATTTAAGAGGGTCATCCCGTGTGATGGTTTCAAAAAATCGATTTTTTTTTTGCATAAATCCAATCTAGAGCATGTATAGAATATACTGGTAAAGTAATTTTCCAAAATTCGAAGTCGTTGGAAAGTTACAGCAGTAAGAAGTTAAGGTGTTTAGAGCGCGCGGCCGACCGCTCGACGGGGCGGGAAACCAAGAGCTATTGTGTACCTTCGGATTTGTACCAGAGGCCGATTCTATTTACACGCAGATATACGGATACATATTTAGAGGGGCGCTGCTGTCCTGAAAGTCTCAAACTCAAATTGAATGTTACGGTTCTTTAGTTTTGGCTTTAAAGTCAGCGGCGTAACAGCTATAACACCCGAACTTTCGAACGCGTTTTTCTCGAAACTACATTTTTTAAACTGTCGACCATGATTTCTCAAAAACGGTTCAATCGATTGCTTTCAAATTTTAATGGTACATTTAGCACACGTACGGCTATCGCCGCAACTAGAATTTTTGAAAAATATTGAACTTTTTTTTCATAAAAAAATAGTCGCAAAAAATCATTAAATTTTGGGTCTTAATGTTTAAAAGCATATAAAAAATGGAATTTTCAAGATTTAAAAAAATCCTAGTTCCGGCGATAGCTATCCACTTATAGATTAACATCCAATTTTGTTTTTTGATTTCAGATAAGCCACTCTGACAGAATCATGGTCGCCGTTTACCTACCTTTTTTATATGGTTGCCATTCGCTCAATAAAACTCGCGATCAAGATTATATTTTTGCATATAAAAATTCAGAGTTACTACTAAAGACTGAATAAGCATATAGTAAAAATTTGGAAGCTCCCTGTTTTTTAATTTCGCTACAAAAAATTTCGAAAAAACCTTTTTAAAAAAGGCTGTCACACGGGATGACCCTCTTAACTTGTTCGTGTTCCAACTCCTTTTTTGGCGCTTATTACGTTATTTTTCCTTCATATAAATATGATCTTTTCCATTATAGGGGGGGGGGGGGCGATTACGTAAATTTATCACTTTCACTTCCACTTCTACTTTTCCGAAATTCACTGCAGTTTTCGCTTCAGTAATCGCTCCCCTGTTTTGCCAGCTTTATTCTTTTCTATCACTTTTAATCCTATTTTCTGGTCAATAATTGTCTCCATTCTTGCCTTATGAAACACCTCTCTCCTGTTACTTTCTCTAAAACTTATCTCCTATTATATTCTTTTAAGGGTTTCGCAGCCCCGGGCAGTAACCCTCATAGTTTCGGTAGGGTGACCGTCTGACCGTTCGTCCGTCCAACTTTTTTCCCGTAAGGGGAAGTGAGGGGTAGGGAGAGGAGGATGAAGAACTAGAGCAGGGAGAAAATGAGGAGGTGCAGAGAAGTAGTTGGTGAGGACGTCTTGGAGGGGAAGGAGGGGATATGAATTAAGGGAGGGTAACTAGGGATGTGAGAGAAGGGAAAGTAGGTTTTGGGGAGTGAGGGGAGTAAATCATGTGGAAGGGTAGTAGAGGAGGGGGCGATAGAATAGGATAAGATAGGATAGGGTAAGGCAGGGTATGGTATGGATAGGATAGGACGGGATAGGATAAGATAGACAGGAATGACGAGCGAGGGGGATTGAGAGGGGGGGATTTGGGATCAATCTACCACAATCACTAAATTTTCTGAGTGAAATAAAAATATAAAAGTTTATCATTTTAGATACCATAACTAGGCTACGAAACCCTTTTTGTAGGCACATGTCGCCTACTTTGACTATTTTTTAATTTAGTTTTTATCGTATTCCTAATCTGTCCACTTCTATAGAATTGGGTAGATTTAATATATATATATCATATACATAAGATTGAAGTAGATAATATAAGGTATTGGGGGGAAATTTGCCAAGTGTACCCGCGTAAAATATTGTTGTCCCCAAACTTATTGAAACTCTACTATATCGTGGTGTTAGTGGACCTCTTTAAAATCTGTGAAGGCGGTGTGCCTAGTATAGCGGCTTGTCAAGATACAGGGACCACATGTTTTGATGTTTTATATTTTCAATAATTCATAACTTCTACTAGAGTTATCCGATTTAACTTTCACGTGAGTGGTTTGGTAAGTGTTTTTTACATTCTCATTCTAATGAGAAGGTATTGGTTTTATGTAAAATTTGACATAGTCGGTTTTCATCAAATGTCCACGTTTTGAGACCTCCTGAGTCAGAAAAAACGATTTTTACGAAGGTGTCTGTCTGTCTGTAGTCTGTAGTCTGTAGTCTGTCTGTCTGTCTGTCTGTCTGTCTGTAGCCACGATAACTTTCGAAAAAATGATCAGATTTGATTGAGCTTTGGCACACTTTTTTATGGCCGAAAAATAGAGAACGAGTTCGTTAACCAGCTATTTTGGATGAAAATCCAAAAAGTGAGCACATTTTGAAAATTTTTGAGACCACTTTTTTGGAAGATTTGAAAATTCTATGTACGGTTATTAGTAGTACGTAAAATGACGAACAAAATATTCTTATGACTTTTCGTGATAAAAAAAAAATTACTGGAGTTATAGCATTTTCAAAATTCCAAAAAACGAACGAAAATGAACATTTTAAGCCGAAAAACGCACGATATGAAAAAAAGTCAACAGGAGAAAAACGTTGATTCCTGAACACCCTATAATATTTTCATGACAACTTTTTGAATTTTTCGAAAAATAAAAAATTCAAATTTTGATCGCACAAAAAATTAATGAAAAATCAAAAAAGCCATTTTGCTGTAAAACTATGCAAGATACCAGAAAAGATCATCTCACCAAAATTGTGCACCTAAAAAAGATCTACAAATTTCTTATCATTCACTTTTTGATATGACGCGTAGTTTTTGTTTTATTCGTAAAAAACAGCATTGAAAATAGAAAAATCAAATTTTCAGACGAATATTACCAGCTACGAAAAAATGACCGAAACAAAATTTGTTCATCCATGGAAGAGGTACAAATTTATTGTGACTTATGTTTCGATAGGATGCGTGGTTTTTGTTTTATTCGTGAAAATAACATTGACAGTAAAAAAAATCAAAGTTTTGAAAAAACAATGCAAGGTACGAAAACATATAAATGAACAAAAATTGTGCATTCAAAAAAGACTTACACACCCCTAATCAATTTTTGTGGTAAGAATATATTGAAAATGAAAAAATTAACTTTTTTGATAAACGGCACAAGCTAAAATAAAATGTTAACTAATAAAATTTGTCGCCTCAATTATATCATTACTTTTCATTTGAAATCAAATACAAATTTAGTAATTTGTATATGAAGAACATATGACACGAAGCACAAAGTGCGCGCTCAGTGTATTTACCAAATCGCATGCCGTAAGTGCGCTCCAACTTTTTTGTTTCTATCATACGGTTCAAATGATTTTCAAATCAAATATCGAGCGCGAAGCGCGAGTGTCTGGATGAGAATGTGTTCCTTAAGGTCGATAGAACCTTGAGTAAATAAAGTTCCTTTTCAGTCTAAAATAAAAGAAAATTTAACAATCACTTAATATTTTGAGGTTTTGATAATTTTATAATATTTGCAAACAAACTTTTTCTTTTCATCGAAGTCGAACACGAAGTTCAAAAATCTAGAGGAGCCTAGCGTAAAGCGCGATGCAAATACGCCCGAGCGCGTAGCGCGAGGTGAATACATAATCGAGCGCGAAGCGCGAGATAAATATATGATCGAGCGCGAAGCGCGAGATCCAACAGTCGCGCGCCCTAGGCGCGCTCAAACTTGCGAGCGAAGCGAGCCGCGCGCGAAGCGCGCAATGAGAATGTGCCCGCGAAGCGGGCAGATTTTTTTTTTTTAATTTTGCAATAAAAATAACCTTTTTTTTATAAAATCATTAATTTCACCTTGAATTTTCCATTTCAATAGTATTTTTGAGTTTTTCTCACAATGCGACCCTTCTTATTTTCCTGGAAATAATTTAAAAAGAAATCTTGACTTTTTTCCTTCAAAATAACCCTAGTCTGAAAATGGGATGGGAGGAATTAGTTACCGTACAGTGGGCCTGAAGTGCACAGGTTTCACGCGCCGATTAGCTGAAGCACAGCTCTACTATATCGACGCAAAAATTATAGGCATCTGCGTCTGAAGCTTAACAATTCAGCCAAAAAAATTCTAGAGTAATAAGTAAATAGTCATTTGAAAGCTGAAAGTGTTCCACGTAAATGAGCTTGAAGACATTAATGTGAAAAAAATGTTGTGCCTTGCAAACTGATGAATGTAAAAAAAAAGTAAGAAGTCAGAAGAGGCGTCAATTGTCTGGGTAGGAGTTCAGAAGCACGGGTCAAAGAAAGGCATCAGCGATCAGCAGCAAAGAAAAGGCACCCCCGCTGCTTTCTGACACTTGCTTTACAACAACAAAAATGTCTAAAAATATCGAGATTTCCACCAAAAATAAAACAATCATATCCTTCTGGGAGATTGTAAATAATTACAGAGCCTATCCGTTACAGTTTGGAGTTTGAATCGCTTTAATATCTTCATTAGAACTGAAGATAGTATAGTCGTACATTTTTGTAATTTCAAGCAAGAATTTTTATTATTTCTCAAATTTGTCAACTGCAATTTGTTCACAAATATTTTCCTCATATTCGTGAATTTTTTCGAATTTTTCCCATTACCTCATGTATAAGAAATTATGCTCTAAACTTTATTTTTTCTTAAACGTGCCCGAAATTCCTTACTTTTTTTTTTACATTTTTCAGTCTGCAAAGCACAACAATTTTTTCACATTAATGTCTTCACGCTCATTCACATGAAACACTTTCAGCTTTCAAATGACTAATTACTCATTACTCTAGCATTTTTTTCTGAGTTGTTAAGCTTCAAAGGCAGATGCCTATAATTTTTGCGCCGATAGTAGTCGTAGTGCTGTCAATTTTCCAGTTTCGCTTTTATTGAAGCTCATCAGTATTACGTGAATTGCTATTAGTAGCAGACCGGAACATATTTACAAATTTAAAGTTACATATATATTGATAGTATTTCAATATTTTTATATTTACAGTACTAACTCATTTTGCTAAATGAGTTTCGAAAAAAGTCGTTTTTGCAAAAAGGTAATAAATAATAATAAGTTATTCGGGGTGCTTTTGGTGTGAGTCCCCTCGACTCTCACAATTCAGGGTGCTTTTTGGCGTGAGGCCCTTCGCCTCTCACAAGTTCGTGTGCTTTTTTTATATAAGTACCCTCGCCCCTTACTGTTCGGGGTGCTTCTTGATGTGAGTCCCCTCGCCTTTCACAATTCGGGGTACTTTTTGATATGAGTCCCCTCGCCTCTTACAATTCGGGGTGCTTCTTGATGTGAGTTCCCTCGCCTCTCACAATTCGGGGTGCTTTTTGGCGTGAGGCCCCTCGCCTCTCACAATTCCAGGTGCTTTTTTATGTGAGTTCCCTCGCCCCTCACAGTTTGGGGTGCTTCTTGATGTGAGTCCCCTCGCCTTTCACAATTCGGGGTGATTTTGGGCGCAAGGACACTCGCCCCTCACAATTTGGGGTGCTTTTTGTCGTGAGGCCCCTCGCCTCTCACAATTCCGGGTGCTTTTTCATGTGAGTCTCCTCGCCTCTCACAATAATGCCACCAGAAATTGATTTTATGGTAATATTTCACAAGCGCTTCTCTTCGTGCCTGTCTTCACTACCTTCGTCTTTTGGAAAACATATTGTAACAATAATGAATAGCTTTTTTAGAATCAAAGTTGATTCTGAAGCGGGTACAAAAGAATGGTATTTTTGTGTGCCGTACACAGTCTTTGCAGAAGCAGATCGAATTTTAAGTTTTTCAACTGTGGTTGCGTGGTTGTGTGATTTTCTTTAGAGCTGAAAATCAAACCCGTTTTATGCAATGGTAAGTCTCAAATTTTTTTAAATCATAATGAATGATATGATAATGAACACAAATGTTTCTGAAATGAGTAAGCCACCTTCGGATTGAATAATGCGTGCTAGGTGTTTTATCAATATTTCATACAAAAGTTATAATATTGCACTGTTTTCTTCAATGGGTAGTAAAGCCATGTGTTATATTTGTCAGGCATATATATATATATATACCTACTTTATAAGATATCTAAAAAACAAGAGCCAAGAGACAAAATAGTTTTGTTAATTGTTGGAATAATTCGGACACTGCAGTACGCCTAGTGCAGTGCTTCAGCTAATCGGCGCGTGAAACCTGTACGCTTCAGGCCCATTATACGGCAACTAATTCCTCCCATGCCATTTTGAGACTGGGGTGATTTTTAAGGGAAAAATCAAGCTTTCTTTTAAAATTATTTTCAGGAAAATAAAATGGGTCGCATTGGGAGAAAAACTCAAAAATATTTTTAAAATTGAAAAGTCAAGGTCAAATTGATTTTTTTTTTTATAAAAATAGGTTATTTTTATTGCAAACTTAAAAAAATCCCTTTCCAAACCCCTCATGTAAAAGTCAAATCGGATAACATGCATCTCGATATGTGACAAACTCATTTAGAATAGCATAGAACAAAAATAGAATAGCATAGGATCGCGATGGAGAGAATGCGACATATTTAGAATCTGTCAGGAAATAAATGGATTGAATGTAATATTTAGAATATATTGGGGTGGACATAAATAAATAATAACTCCCTAGAAACAGTTTCTATGGGGTTTTATTCAGTGAGAGGGAGTGGGAGATCAGAGGAAGGGGAAGGTTAGAAGAACTAGGAGGGGAAAGGAAAAGTAAGGGAAAAAAGGTTGCGTGTTTAAAGGGGTGGGTAAAAGGACGGCGATGGATAAGCGGAAGGGAGATTAGTTAGATGCGTGACAGGGAGGGATATGGGGATGGGGTGATATGGAGGAGGAGAGGTAATTATCGGGAGGGGAATTTAAGTTAGGTAGGATGGATAATGAGGGGAAAAGAGTAGTGAGGGGAAGGGCTTGTTTTTGACTGTTATATTTTATTTTATTTTAAATAATAACATTTTTATTCTAGTATCGAGAGTATACAATATTCAAGTAATAAGTTGAAAACACTTTCCGAAAATCGTGAAATGAGTTAGAAATTCTTTTCAAGATTGTGAAAGTCGCTTTTGGAAAAATTCGATTAGGAAAAAGTTTCCTTTGGGTCTAGAAAGTTCGAAGACATAACAATTTGGTGTAAACGGGCCAATAGAACTAGACACGACTAAACTTCTGATGTAACTTCTTTCTTCTCTTTCACCCCCCACATCCTTCCTACAGACAGATACACATCGCAGGAACACGTGAATCGGGATACGCTTACCCTCGATCAGATCAACCTCGGATAGGAGATCCCGTTACACGTTTACAGAATAGATATGAACCGGACTGTATGAACATTCTCTTCGAGTGTTTCCCATATTCGTTAAATGATAAAGCAGACTTTTCCTAGGCATTACATTGATTTCCAAGTAAATCATATCCTAACATTCTTAATGTGAAATGGGAATGTAATTTCTAATATAAAAACATATTTAGAGCGGTTCTAGTTTTAAATTCTTTACATAGATTTTTAAATTTAAAACTACTTGAAACGCAAAATTTTAATGAAACTTTAAAAACATTTTTCTTTTATTCAAATTAACAAATTCAGCATTCAGTACTGAAAATTTGTGTATTTGAAGTATTCAAAAATAAACTGCAAATTGAAGTATTTAGATTGAATTTCTTCTGATTGTTCAGTGTTTACAGTAAAATAAGTTTAAATGTTAAAGGTTTAGCAATTTCGAACTTCAAAGTTCAATGTAATGTACATTTATGAAAAATTAGACAATTTCCAAATAAATAATTTCTTGAAACTGTCTTTTCTTTCAAACTTAAAGCCACTAAATTTTAAACATATTATTTTGAAGGTTTACGAATTCTAAAATTCCAGTGATTTAGTTACAAAACTATATTTTTAGTCATCATATTTTTGAAAATTAATTAAGATCACTTTTGTAAAGCTTTACAATTATTTTGAAAATTAAAGAATCCATTGCATTTTTATCACTTTCGGGTAATTAAGGGCCGAGATTCACCTTCAAAACATTTTTTAAAATAAGACTTCTAAAAATAAAAAATAAAATTTTTTGACTATCCTATTGTAAGCCATTGAAATTGAATTTTCAAACGAAATGTTAGAAATGAAATTATTTCAAATTGGAAACAAAATTTTCGATTTTAAACAATTTCAATGCTTTTGTATAATGCCGTGTGATATCAAATCAAATTTAAAGTGATTAACACTGGAGTCCCGCTTTACCAGTTCCCGATCTACCAGACAAGGTGGTCCAAGGGGCCGAGAGGGAAGCGCTGCGTGGTCAGCGGAGCAACTCCGCAACAACGCAGGGGTATATGAAAAAAGCAGGCAGTACCCTAGGCGGCTAATCGCGTCTTCTGCTTCAGTAATAATTTTCAGTCAGTTGCAAAAATGTCGCAGGATAGTCATTTTCAGTCAGTTGCAAAAATGTCGCAGGATAGTCATTTTCAGTCAGTTGAAAAAATGTCGCCGAAAAACAAAAGGAAGGGCTTAACGTTCGTCTATCAATATGAGCTTATTAAGGAAGTGAACGCAGGTGCCACAAAAAAGACTATTTTACAGAAATACGTTATCGCTCAGAATACATACAATGATGTGATAGCTCGTGAATCTACGATAAGGAATATGTAAAGTGAAAAGTTATAAATATTTGAAGAAAAAAATTTTGCAAACAAGTGATAATGTGGTACCAGCAAAATGTTGATTCTCATTTCAACCAAATATTTAGTTTACCTTTGTTTCAGACAAACTGAATGCATATCATTCATAAAGAAGAAAAGTTTGTTTTGAGGTTCTGTTTGGAGTAATAAACCTTTTCGAAGCTTAAGTTATAAACATTCATCGTTTAACATTTATTATGTATTAAAATATTTAGAAGTTCTGAAAAAAAATGTAATTTGAAAAAATTTAAAACAACTTCTAGATTTCTCAAGATTTGGAAATAAAATTTTGGAGTGTTCAGTTAATAAATTTGAATTTTTCAATTTTTGTAGCTTAAAATTGCTTAGAATAATATAATTTTGAAAATTTCAAAGTTCATTGATTGATTCTTTAATTTAGAGCTTTGAAAATGATAACGTGGATTTATATTTTTGGAAATGAATCTGAATCTTTGAACTCTATAATTTATAAAATTTAAAAATTCTAAATTTTGCAGTTTCTCTGTATTTCGTTTAAAATTGTTTAATTGGAAAGTGTTAGTATCTTCCATTTTTTATGTGTAAATTATTGAGCGTTCGAATACAAAATTTTTGAATTAAAAAACTTTTAAACTTCAATTAAAAAAGTTTAAAATTCAAGAGTTCCACTTTGAGTGCTTTAATTTGTAGTTTATTTTTCATGACTTCAAATCAAAAAATGTTGAGCTTTAGAGTTCGAATTTTTTAATTTTATAGACCGTGAAAAATGTTTGCGAACCGAGAAAAAACTGGGAAATGACCAAAGATTTTTTTTCTTCAATTTAAATGGCCATCCTGATATATGTACGATGTACGTACATACTTATAAATCAGTACTTTGATAAAGTTTGATTTTTGAGAACAAACATTCTCACGTTCATTATGATATTATAAAACCAAAATGGCAAAAATACAAAGAAAAAAATATTTTTTTTATGACAAAACTCCAACAGGAATGGTTCACACGGGCCTGATTGTTTACGGTTTGGAGAGTCTCGATTCACCGTGAAGGCCATCGAGGGTACCCCCAAAACGTCCGGTGAAGCGGGACTCTAGTGAAAATATGTTTTTCTACTAAAAGTTATTAGAAAAATTCCTAGACAAAAAATTAAATATAACTAGAATTTCCCTGGTTTTCCCAGTTTCAAAAAATTTTATTTTTTCTTCGTAGAATTTTAAGCAGTATTTAACAAAGGTATTATCTAAAATTCATGCAACAACCCCATTGTATGATTGTTTTTTACATTCTCATCTTAATTAGAAGTTATTAGTTCTATGTCAAATTTGATATCGCCAGTTTTCATCTGTAGGCACGATAACTTTCAAAAGAATCATGGGATTGTATTGTGCCTTGGCATACTTTGTCAGATCCCAAAAATAAATTTCAAGTTCATTAACAAGCCTTCTTCGACCAATGGTTGTGGTTTTACTCAAAAATATCTACAAATTTTATTGAAACAACTATCAATCCATAACACACTTATTGAACAGAATCAAAAGGGATAGAATTTCAGAAATCATTACCAAAATTTTAGTAGACATTGTAAAACAGTACGGAAAGGAGAATTTGATGTAACTAAATCTCAACATTTATTTTGTACTAAATCAAGCGCAGAGACAATATTTCCTTTCACCAGGCATTGTCACGTGACCAGGGTTACTTATGATGACAGTCCAATCAGTAAGGGCAATCAGAAACGTTTTTTGCGTGCAATAGGAGAGGTATATAAAAGTAAGCGTCAATCGGTTGCGAAAGTGTCGATGGTCAAGCGACCGAAGTTCCTAAGAGACTCATTTTCTATACAGCAGGACGTCCCCTTTCTCTAAATGCAAGGGGTGAGTTCGATCCCTTTCTTAACTGTGGTCAATCTCCACTGTGACTCGACCAAAGAGTGTCAGTCACACATAAGCTTATCTAATAGATATGTACGTCAGTGTCGAAGACTTACATTTTATTACTGTTTAATATTCACAATTTAGGGTGCAATTTAAAATCATTCTTTACACAATCATGTATTCAAGAGATTTGAATTGTTTTTAATGTTCTAATGAGCTCAAGGTGTTCTAAATCGAGTTTATCTTGTGCGAAGAAGTTCAAACCAGTTTTAGATCTGCCCCAAAATAATCCAAATTGTTTTTAACTTGGCCCAAGAATTTGTAATTTCTGTGAAGATCTAAAATAATGTTTCCTTTTACGAAAACGTCCGAACCGACTTTAACTTGTTCAAAAAAGTCAAAAACAGTTCCTGAAGTGCTCTTTCCCAATAAGATATTCAAATAAAGCATTTTACTTTCCCTACTGATAAAGTTTATTGACCTACGATTCGTTCCATCTTCCCTCTTCAAGTATCCGAAGAACGAGCCCAGAACGATCAGGACAGTCGTATCATGGCAATTTACGATCTTGCGGAGGACATATAAACAATGAGTAAACGCTCGGTTATTACCTCTCGTAGCGAGAATGACTTCCACCCCACCATTCTCAACCAGTAACGTCACATGAAACAAATGATAAGACACCACACTTAACAAAATCCAACCCCTAAAATAGGTTATCAATAAATAATAAATAACTAATAACTTCTGATGTATTTTCTGAATCAGTTTGTATGAGTTAATATCTAATTACAATGTCAAATCTTAGAAAATTATTTCCACATAGATAAAAATGACGAAATTTGGTTGAATGGAATATGACTGGTCCGAATCGGTTTAAGACTCATACGAAACGGGTCCATTCGATTTGAATATAAGAAAAAAAAATCTGTCTAATGTTTCACTCACTTTTAAGACATCTCAACTTAACTATGGCACAATTAATAGATTAGAGAAAACCCTTTTATGACCTAAAATACGCCCCTGGATTAAGCCTGTACATTCAGGACATTGGACAAGATTACGTGTACGTGTGAGTACCTGCAGGAGGTGAACCTCGATCGCCTCTGGATATATATAAGTATTCCCGAAGGCGAGGGGCAATTTGTCCCGGTCATTTGGCGAGTCCACGGGGACTCCCTGACTGTAATCCAATCACCAGCCACACTCTCTTTGCCTCCTTCTTCTTTCCTAACCTTTCTCTTTCTTTTTGCTTTCCCCAACCCTCACTGTGACAGTCACCAGCTTCTTTCATCTCCCTCTTTTGTCACAGTGTCCTTTTCTCTGCTAAGACCCTTCCTTTAGTCACCAGACCCTAGTTAGTCAACGAATGTTTTGCACAGATTTATAAATAATAGAGGTGTGCAACATTTTAAAAACCCCTACCCCAATGGGTCTGGTCAAGATGTTTTTAAGATGGTCCGGGCCATTAAGATGGTTTTGGTTTCGCAACATGGTCCAAAAAGCCGAAAACTGTCCCGAAAATCCGAAAAACAAAATGTTTTGTGATAACTTAACATGAATTATAAAAAATTTCTGAACATTGAAAAAAACATTTAATTGAACTTTTGGGCCGCTTCGGGTTTGCGGATTTTTGGGCCGAGTTGCAAACTCGAGACCCGACCCGACTCGAACTCATTTTGCAGGTCATTGCTAATTATCGTATAGGCTTCCATAAAGAATTTCTGGTATAGTTCCTAAAAATAGCTTGTTTTTGTTCTTATCTTTTTTCAGCAAGTAAGCATTATTTTAGTCGAGTTACATCTGATAGATTCAGTTTGAACACTTTAAATAATATCTGATTCAGTTTGAACTGATCAGGAAGCTGTACACAAATGTTTATTTTAATGGTCAGAAATCGTCTGAATTGATTTTATTCTACTGAAACTTGTCTGAAAGGACCAATTACTATTAATTTTTCGGGGTGTTGAAATTATTCGATTGTTTAATACAAAAATTTTTATAGGAATCTGTTTGAATGATTTTATACTCTGATATAAGCAGAATATTTCGAAATATCCTTGGGATATCTATAAGATATCCTGGGATGCTGTTGACATACTGACAAGTCCCAGATCAGGTATTGGAATTTTTTAGATACTTCAAGTAGGACTATTGAATATCTTAGAAAAGTCCAAGGATATTCTATGGATATCCCAGGTTATAAACATTTCCGCCTTGATGGGATATGTTCAACTTTTTGGGCTGTTCCGGGTTTTCAGGCCGGATTGCAAACCTGAAACCTTATAAATTAATACAGCCGTGCATCAACTGGATATTGCGGGATATCCTAATCATGCCCCAACATGTCCTGATTGATCCTAAGTTATTTTTAACTGTTTTCTGCATTTTAGTTGATGTTAAGTTTGTCCTAAGAAGCAAAAAAGGTTTTAAATCTTTTTAAAAGTTTTGTTTAAATCGATTTTGATTTCTACGAATTGGTCCAAAAGGATGTTCATCTGGCTCATGTATGATTCGCTTTGTCTATTATTCCAATTGTTCCAGATTGAATGGAATCTTATACAGAATTATTCAAATGCTCCTTCAAAATGTAGATTTTTAGGTTTGAGATTTATTAATTTTATTTCGATTCAATTATTTATTTCAGGAGCAAGTGGGCATTTAAGTAACGAGGGTCAGCGAGTGGTCAGCCCAGGTTGGTTGTAAGCCTCGCACTTCTGTTTAGCCCCCGATAGCAGACGATGGCCGGGGCGAAGAATGAATATTCAACAGTAAACACCGTTAATGCTTGTAAAGCTGCTGCTGGGAAGAGAAGTGAAGAGAAAGCAAAGAGGAAGAGGGAGAGAATGATAGGCGCTTGAACAAGGATGAGCTCGTGACTTGTGCAGATATCACCTTGCTCCGGCCCGAGTAGGAACTTGTTTACGATATTACGTCTACGATACCAGTCAAATGACCAACGTCCACCCTTCTCTAATCTACTCCCTACGAGCTACGCCTCTTGACCAGATACAGCACGTTGAACAAGCAATTATAATAATAATTACCCCATTACGTTCACTTGCACTGTCATTAAAGCACTTAAAGCTATTAACTCTACACTGCTATTAACTTATTTATTTTTTGTCCCAAAAACTATACAATATTTTTGTAATAAAAGCTTGGAATGTTCGATTTTCGAGGTTTGTATAGCGTGCGAGAAGTGACAAATCCTGAAACTGTGCAAAAAAGCAGTTGTAATAAGATTTTTGGTAACTTCTGCGCTTGCGCAGTTCCCATGTGGACAAATTTTGTGACAGTTGGGGCGTAAATCTGACTTTGTCCTGTCCGTCTAGTCAAGACGGTCTAGTCGGGTCCCGTACTGGTGTTATTCAGACTTCCATAGTAGAGACATTTTCTAATGGGACGCAAATATATGGCTTTGCTGATTTCGTCTATTTGGACGGTCTAATTGAGTCCAATTCAGAGGCTATTCAGTCTTCCATATAAGAAACAAATTTTACAATGTGGCGAAGGTGTGTCATTGTCCAATCAGTATAATTATTTTCGTAATTTGATACTGACAGACTATCTCAGTTTTATATATCCTAGATAGCGAAATCAGTGTGAGTTGAGAAATTTGTTATTCGACATTATATCTATAAATGCCTGCGAAAATGTGCATCAGGCGACCAAAAATCCTAATAATTGTTTATAAAATTTATTTTCGATGTTAGTTTTTTTGACCAGTGATAGGTATAATATATTTGCTGATGCTATTTTTTTTACAATTTCAAATTGATTTTCTAATTGGGAAATATTAACCCTTTCGACCACTGATGAGAACCAGTGGAGTTCATGTTGTGGACTGCTTGATCGGCTGGGCGGCGTCCCCTTTTCTCTTTTCTAGTTTAGTTTTGTCTCTCACTGGGGGAGGTCGTAAAAACACCAAATTGAGGCACAAGAATAATTCATACCGCGTTCGCGATTAAATGTAAATTCTAAAGTCAAAATTTATATTCCACGACAAAGTTCTTTTAATTTCAATAAGTAATCATATCACAATGTTAATTTTTTTTTTTAATTGTGTTTAGACCTGCTCACCATTGCCAGATTAGAACCTGATTAGTCCTTCCAATCTAGTCATAAGCCATACAATTTCTTCACACTTCTAATTAGCACCACCGTAGCCCGCCTAAATAACATCACATTATCAATCAGACGATCAATGTCGGGCCCCATCAGAAGCGAAACTTTTTTCAACACGGATTTGAGAAAGATTACTTTCTTTCAACACATGCATGAAAATAGCGATATTCCGCGTCTGTAAAGTGAACGCACAGTGCCAGATTCCTCCACTGTGAGATTAGAGTGCGGGAATATGGTTTTCCCGCACAGTTTTCTAGTGTCAGAATATTCCCGCACGCATACTTCACAGTAAAGGAATCTGGCACATTGGGCACACTTTACAGATACGAAAAATCGCCATTTTCATGCACTTTTGGCTCGAATTTTTCGCAAAGATACAGTGTTTGACACGTACGAGAAACTATTCTACTCGTGAATTTTGTCAGTCATCGGATAGTCAATTTCTTACACACCTCATGTGATTGCAGCACATGAGGTGTGTTCTTCAGCTCCTCGGACTCGTTTACGTATTCGCCTTCGCTTCGCTCGTGTGCTATCCTCCGGCTCATGCTACAAGTTTCACAATCGTCGGCTATTCCAGGACGAGTTATCGTGCGGGAAGTGGTGTCAACCCAGATGGTCTAAAAATATCATCAGATGATCGCGTTTACACTTGACAGACTGATTGTGAGTAGTGATTGGAGCAATAAAAGTATAAGCGAAGTCACGTCACCTATGCTCGGCTCCTGAAACTGAATTCTATGAGTGCAGTTTCATCAAAGATATTGTTTCACCGACCAAGCTTCGGCAGCTTGGTTTCTCTCATTGTGGCGCTTATTAAAGTGTCTTCAAGTCTGGATTACTTTATATCTTTTGTCGAAAGGTATAAATCTGTTTAGAAAGATCTTAATCAATTCGAAGCTTGTTAGAAATTATCCGAATAAATTTCGATATGTTAAAAAAGGTCCTAAAAAATTGGGATCAATTTCAAATTGTTATATTTCTGATAGAAGCAATACAAAGGCTTAAGCTACCAAAACTAATTCCTTTCAAAGGTCTTATCCCATTTAATCATGTGTGATTCAAATCAATATGTCTGTTTTTAAAAGAAGTTTTTAATTCTGTAGCATGGGTTTCAATGAAAATTGTTGAATTATTTGAAAAACAATTAAGTTGTTGGAAAAAATCTTTCTTTAAAGTTGTAGATCTTGAAGAAAGGAATATTTTCAGTCCTAAGCATATTTTTGTTAAAATCTATTATTTTCGAGAAGAATGGAAAACCCCAGTTTTTTATGTCTTACTTCGACTCTTGTTTTTAATCCGAGCATATTTATTAAACTTTCAAATTAATTTATTATCTCAAAAGAAAACTTTGGAAAAAGTATGGTAGCTGGGGTCCAAATAGATTTAGATCTTATCCGAAATGGTCCAGAAAGTTTCAAACTTGCTTAAATCTTTTTGAATTTGATGAAAGAAATGCAATAGGGATCTATTTGATATAACCACAAACTAGTGGGAATGAATTTTGATCTTCTCCGATAATGGTATCTTTCAAGTGTCAAAAAAGGATAGCATTTGTTCTGAAAGACTGAAATAGTTCAAACTTGATATAAATCTATTTATTTATGTATAAACTAAACATCATAAAATATTTTAATGTTGAGGCGAGTTGTAGCGTATGACATACGTACATGATAAGATAATAGAATACAATAGAGTGGATACAATAGGATTTTGAGTTACATCTCAAACAAGAAGGATATTAGTAGCGGGAATGAAATCCCTGTCGATTTACTGGAGAATTCACTGGTGGAAGGACAAACATCTCCCTCGCGTAGGAGGTTACTGTTTTGATTCTGGTTGTTATAGGGAAGACATATATCACCGGTCCACCCCATTGCTATAGATTGCAGTAGTTAGGGTGGCGATGCCAGTAGGGCTGGTGGACACTGGAAATTTATTGCTTCGTAGGATGTGTATGATATTTAAATCTTTCACAATGACCGGGACATTATCCGGCATGATCGCCTTCACTACCAGTTCCTGTCTTCTACAAAAAGGTCACAAAAGAAAAAATGTCCGAGAAAGTTGTCCATCCTAAATACCTATACTTTTATAAGATATTTACAATTTATAATTAACCTACATAGATGAATCACTAAAATAACCATACAAATTTTTGCAACGCCAGACATTGTATATGTTACATAAGGAAGTGAATCGGAAAGGACATTGATGTTAGGGAAGATGCTACCCTTGTTATGGAGATTGGTTTTGCGGATGGAATACAAAGCAAAGTGCCTTGAACAAGTTGTAACCACATGAACACGAGTAGATTTCTTCTTTGGCAAAGTCCAAGGTAGTTTATTGAGATTGACACTGGCCACTAGTATATGATCCACTCCATATTTAAATAAAAGTTTCGGCGAATAATTTATAAGATGGATGGATACAGTATTATAGAGTATCCTTTTCATGCTGAGATAAGGTGCTGCTCATTTTTTAAAGTTAATAAATAAGATATAAATAAATCTTTTCTATGGGATTGAAGTTTCGTCCACTTTATGAGTATTCTACTTATGTGGAAAAATCTGTCTCGTAGGAATACATCTCTGAAAAGGACCATTTATATCGACAGCAGAAATATTCGAAGCACACGGCGTATTTCACGCCTAATTTCTTGCGTATTCGATGCTGAATATTCCTCGATTTCTATCCCATGCGGGCCACGCGCCATTTATCTCGTAGGCGTCGAATTTTTACTCTCTTATCAAAGTATAAGAATTCTTCAGTGCGTGACGATAAAGGGAAATCTATTCTCGTAGTTTGCTCGAATCGAGAACGCTTTTGAAAATAACTGTTATTGTGTTAGACATGTCACTGAAAGCATTTGAAGTAACTTCACGACATGTAAAAACGACTTACGTCACATTAAAACATTACAAGACCATTATTGCATCCTAAAGTCATTTGAAGATGGATTTAAAGTGAATTATACATGAAAAAAACTGCTTGAAGTTTTATAAAGTCAATATAAATCACTGAAGTCACTTGAAGTCAATCGAAATCACTTGAAGTCAGCTGTAATCATTTGAAGTATTCTGATGACTTTTTTGGTCATTTGTAGTAACCTGAAGTGAAATAATCTCAGTTATTGTCGCTTAGAGTCATTTGAAGTCACTTGAAGTGAATTGAATTGAATTACAGTAATCTGAAATAACACAAAGTTACTTAAAGTAACTTGAATCATCTAAAATCACTGGATATCTTTTAAAGTTAACTGAAGTCACCTGATGAGTGCACTGCAATATATTTCTCTTTCAACTTAAAGTCAATGTAAAGGAGAATACATCGGAAATCATTATAGTGTTTCAAATAACTTTTGCATTTAACTAAATCGTTGAAAGTTATTTAAAATCTGTGGAAAGTAATATTCAAATCAGTTGAAAAAGCTAAGGTAAGTATATTTTATCCAAGGATCTGAAATACAGTAAAAAAAGACACCCGGGTAAAAATATTTGGTCTTGATTTTGTCTTGAATGTTTTCAATATGTCTTTAGAACCATGATGTCTGGTTCCGTCTAACCAGCTAGACATTGGAGATATACAGACTTCTCTTGCTTGTCTTGAGAAAGTCCTGATAAATATACTGAATTGCTCTTAAAGAAAATTATATTACCAATTTGTGGCTTTAACATTGGCCAGGGTCAAAATTAAAGAAGTTTTAGTTTGTAAATTTTATTGTCCATTATACTCCGACCTCTATAAACTATGGACCCCATCGGCAGGGCCTGCCATTTCCAGGAATCAGGTAGCTAGGTAAGGACCAACAGTTGTCATCTGCTGAGGATTAAAATTTTACAACCGATAAAACTTGTTATTTTGTAATAAATAATTTTCAACTAAGAAATTCGGAACCTGTCTGTCTCAACAACTGCAGGCATATAAAATTTTCCATAAAAAGATTAAAACTGTCATTTTCTAAAAGTATCTAGTGAACTGTTGGAGATAGGAAAAAATGGACAACATTTTTAGATTCGCCATCCAAACAACATAATTATTGCAGATAAATAAACTTATTAATACATAAACAATAAATATCATGAAGATAAATATTATAAACATTCTTTATAGTTTGAAGCGGATTAGTGATGACCCTCAAGACATCAAAAATAGTATGGTTCCGTCTCACGAGCTAGACATACAGAATGACTTGGAATTGTCTTGGATTAGTCTTTACCCAAGACAAAATATTTATAACAGTTATATCTTATTTATAATATTAGAATTAGTTAAAATTAAAATCGAAATAATTTATAGGTGTCTTATATTCCTCCCCACGAATTTGATATGTGTAAACAGATATGAGAGATAATAATACCTCGATTAAACCCTTTTATAATTGTGCTAGCTTTTTTATCCGACTTTATTCGAGGTACAAAAAGACGTAGTCAATATACTGCGACAGGATTCATGTTTTTAGCATTTAGAATTCTTTGAGGACATTCAAATGGAATACAATATTCTAAAATATCCTTTGAAGTTCTTTAAATATTCTGGAATTTTCTTGAATGTTCTTGAAAATGTTATGATTTTTATCTGAATGTACAACTCTCTGAAGATTGTAGAATGCTCTGAATTTTTCAGGTTATTCTGTAAAGTTCAAGACTTTTATAGAATATTCTGGAATGCTTTACAATATTCTAAAATGTTCTAGACTTTTTTGGAATATTATGTAATATTTTAGAATGGCATAGATTATTTCAAAACTCGGAAATGTTTTGGAATTCGTTCTCAAATTTCCTTGATCTGATATTCTCGAATTCCACACCCACATTGTTCTAGAATAAAATATTCTCTAATGTTCAGGAGAAATCTGGAGACTTCCATTATTCTCTGGAATATTTTGGGATTTTTTAGAAAAACTTATAATTATATTGAAAATTCTTGATTTCTAAAATTCTCAAAAAATGGTGGAGTTTTCTAGGATATTATACAATATTCCGGAACGTTGTAAAATTATATGTGATAGAGTCTTCCACAATCTTCGAAGATTATGGAAGACTCTATCACTCTATTAAGATCTTGATGAATATGGAATCTTGCGAAGTATTCTTCAAATGATGGATTCTGCAATATTCCTTAGAATTATATACGAAATTTTGAATGTTCTGAAAATATATCTAATGTCTTTGAATTTTCTGAAATTTTCTAGAGAGATTTATAATTTCATTGAATATTATTATTTCTAAATTTCTTTGAATCTTTTGAACTTTTCTAACACGTTCTGGAATGGTCTTTAATATTCTTGATAGAATGATGTAAAATCAACTATAACGTTCTAGGAATATCTCTAATGTTCGGGAATATTATAGAATTTAATCATATTTAAGAATTTTATTGAGCATTCTGTGGTTGTGATTTTCTTTAGAACTGAAAATCAAACCCGTTTTATGCAATAGTAAGCCTCAAATTTTTATTCGTTTTTTTTTATTATACAAGTTGTTGATGTATAATGTTTATGTATAATCTTATTTTACGAGGCTTTTCACCTATTATGACATACTAATAATTTGATTATTTACTCAATTCACTACGCAATTTGACAATATTTGCATCAAAGGAGTCTCAAATAATTTGAATTTGAATTCATGTATCTATTTTTGAAAACTTAAATCTAACGACGAACAAGTAGGTACATTTCTTTTGTCGTGCAGAAAGAGTGACATATATCGATATTGTAAAATACGAAGCGAGAATTCTTCCAAGAATCGTGCCCAAGGGCGACTAGCATACGTGATCTCGAGGCATAGGGGTCGTGTGTGAAATTAGCCTTATTCCACAGGCGCCCTTTATATTTCCACTACTCGTGCTTTCCTTTAAACTGACCCAACCTATGCCGACACTAGAAATGTAAAATGCGGTGAAAACTGTTCGCTTTGTGCACCTCGTTACAGCTCGAAACTTTTTCTTATATCGACATAAGGAGAGAAAAATTCTCGAAAGATTAGTTCTGAGAAATTCGCAAATCTTTATAACGAAAAACAAACTGTTACTTTGACACTTATAAACTTAAAAGAAAGTTACAATCGTTACAAAGTTAGAAAGTTAGAATAGATTGAAAAGTTACCACAAATTACCATAAATTATCACCAATTACCGAAAATGTTGAGGCTTTTATAAACCGTTTCATCGAAGTTGACGGCTAGCTTTACGCGTGGGAAATTTAACAGTGAACTGCTCGGAAATTCTAGTAACTTTAAAACGTAACTATGTACGTTTTCAAAAATTCGAGGACTCCTTAAGTCAAGATAAAAAGGTCTATTGAGTTTGATTAGTTGGAGATAAGCCGAACTGGAATCAGAAGTTCGAAAATAAGTGCGATTTTCAATTCACAATTTTAATAATAACATCAGAGGGAAACCTGTCACAACTCTGCCTTGATGATCTCTAAGAACCAAAATTTGCCTCAGTGTAAATTGGCTAATATAATATACAGAATTTCTGAAATACAAGATTTCTTTAAGGAGGAATATACGCAACTTCTGAATCATAATAATATCAGGAAAATAAGTTGCAAATATGTTCACATTTCTCATTGTAACAACAGCAAATTTTTCGCTATATTAATTCCAATACGAATGAACAAGAAATTCTTTTTTACTGCCAGAAAGTCATAATTATGCACTAAAATATTTGCACGATAGTTTCAAAATCATAATTAGGTTTGGCAACTGAACGGAAGTTGAAAGCAATTTGACTTAGTCTTTTTTTGTGTTTTCATGTTGGTGTCAGCGACCCGTCCGAAACTTTCATTCCGTTATGTTACGTTATTCTAAATGTATCGATTTCTTTTCCTTTTACCTGCAGTTTCACGGATTGAAACAAAATTAAAAATGAAATTGTCATAATGTCATATTTTACCCGTCTGCCTTTTAATATTTACATAAGATGTACAAGGATTCGAATACACAATTTTTTACAATTAAGAGTAACCTAAATCAAGTGAATATATAACTGTCTCTAATGAGCCGATCACAATGTTGTTTAGAAACGTATTTCTTTTATTTTAATTCTTTTTGTGCAATCATGCTACAAAAAATGGACTTTCTTGAGTATATGTTTTTGAAAAAACTGATTTTTTTTCAACATACTTCTTTTTAAGCCTTCTTGTGTAATGTTGCCACACAATTTGACTTTTTTAAGTTTATATTTTAAAAAAATGTACTTGTTCTTTGCACTGTTCTAAAAATTTCGATTCTTGGTTAACTCTCAAAAATAAAAATAAAATTCATAAACATGCATAATCATTTAGTTTTCTGCATAATTTGTTCACTACTTTCTTACAACATATACAAGTTTAAATATAAGATTTTCTCAGAGTTCTGTTTATCAAAAGTGCAAATTGTTCAAAATACAAAATTATATGCATTTGGAAGGAACTTGTGACAAATAGAACTTGAGGTTGGAGACCACGACACGCTTCTATCGTCGCACACGAGATAAACAGTTCCAACGCGTAGTTGGATTAGTTTCGAACAATTTAAACTTTTGATAAACTGATCTTTAAGAAAATCTTTTATTTGTACTTCAATTATATGGCAATAAAGTGAGGAGGCAATTATGCAGAAACTAAATGATTATATGCATGTTTATGAATTTGATTGTTAAAAAATATTTTAGTAAGTCAACACGTACGAAACCACGTCGGAAACGACATCGTAATCCTTAGTAAACGACTTTGGATCCCACATTCTTTGCTACGTATTTACCGACGTAGTTTCCGACATCAGAATTATTTCTTGCAGAATATTGTAAAATCAATCATCTGGAGATGGTTAAGGAATACATTCACCTAGGCAAGTCATTTGGGAGCTCAGATACCTTCACCCAGGCCTGTACCAAAAGGGTGGCTGCTGCCCATATTACTGTAGGATTGACGTGACATACATACATGTCCTCCGAGCCTCCAAGTAAGAATCTTAGAGCACCAAACAAATATTGTACCAGAACCTTGTCTCAAATGTTTTCTTTTATGCCATAGGGATGTGAGGGTTGAGATATTGTGAAGAGGCCGAGATAATTAACACTACCTTTTTCAAGAGAATTTTGGGACTGCTTACATATACCCCATGGTATGCACTTAGCGTAGAGCTTGATCGAGTTCTAACTGCGCATAACATCCTAATGATGTCCCTGAATTGGTTAGAGAAGATGCTGGGTATGGGAGAAGAAAGGCTCCCTAGAGCCTAGAATACGAGAATTTTAGAATACTAGAAGACTCGTATGTCTGAGGCGGCTTGAGGCTATGGTAGACTCTGCTGCAGCAGCGCACAAGTTTAATTGGGTTAAACATCTGCTCTAGTTGTGTGAGACGCAGGGCTTACGGTCTGGACTAGACTTGGTGAGCCTGCAGTCCAACAAAGAGGTCATTTTAGCTCAATTTGAGGTCCATCTTAGAGATTCAAATTTCAAAAGGCTTGCGCAGACTTCTTGGCTTCAGGTGCTACCTTATCATTGGAAAGATCCAACGGGGCACCAGTACCTTGGTTGTAGGATTCCCTTAAAATTCTTCAAACTTCTTGCTCAGACTTGTCTCGTAGGATCTCTTAGGGATAGATGCTCCGGGGATCTTAGTTTTGGATTTTTTGAGGGGCAGCACTGCTCAATCTGCAACCAGGGTATCAGAGAGAACCCATTTTATCTATTAGCGGAGTGACCAATGTACAGAGATCTAATATCGGATTGCTTTGGGTCATCTGTAGATCTTACAGCTTTTGGTGCGTTTTGGATCGCATTGCTAAATTCCTCGAATAAAGCAAAACTATACCTTGTCTCTAGGTACCTGTTTATGGTACTGAAAATCAGATCCTTTATCACAGGCCTCTTCAGGGAGAAGAAATTCCAGGATTTCTACTCACGGAACAGATGTGGCGTTTCCACCACTACGCCTCCTCCCACAGCTGTAAGAGTGAGACGGAGGTTCTCCGTGCTGAGTGAGGAGTCGTAGTGGTGGAAACGCCGCAACTGTTTTATGAGTAAAAATCCTGCTCCTCGCTGAAGAGGTCTGCTTTATCATATGTCTCCGTAGGAATAAGTCATTTAATTAAGTTCATTATTTTAATTGCAATATCTTTGCACGGGTCAAGGACCTAAGCAAATATCGCAGCTCTACTTACATATTATTATCATGCATTAATATGCTACACGGAAAAAACTTATCCGTTAAAAAGTCACGAACTACACGGAAAAAATTTATCCGTGAAGAAGTCACGAACTTGTAGCTAGGTCTCGGATACAAGATAAAAATATGAAACATTAAATCCTTATTTCTATGAGAAATATACGGATAAATTTCGAAGTTTCTTACGAACAGTTCGAATTTCCTACGAACAGTTCCTGAAAATTTCAGACTGAAATAAAAAGAGGAAAAATTTTATTTGTGCGATTTAATTTTATATTAATTTATAAATTCGCAACTCAGAAGATTCGAACCTCAAAGACTGCTGACTCACCAGTTTCTAAACATAAACCAGGAGTGCGTAAACACGCGCAGCCATCGAGGCCAAACAAAATACGTATTATAAAACTTCTAGCCACTCATCCGACGAGCTCGAGGCACACATACGAGCGCCCACACGCACCGCGCGTGTGTGCGTGGGCCACGTACAGGGGACTTAGTTTCGAGTTCCCAGATTTGTCGGGCAAGCTCGTGAGTGCTCTGAGAATCTTTTCCCAATCACTCGTAATATTTTTGTAATTATTCACGTAAAAAAAAAGTGATGAACCGTTTTAGAATTTTCACATCGAGTTCCTCAATCTTCTCAAAGTTCGCAGGTTATTTACGAAAATACATAAATATCCGATGAATTTTTCTCATATCCGAGACCTAGCTACTAGTTCGTGACTTTTTTACGGATAAATTTTTTCCGTGTAGTAGCTAGGTCTCGGATATGAGAAAAATTCATCGGATATTCATCTATTTTCGTAAATAATCTGCGAACTTTGAGAAAGATTGACGAACTCGATATGAAAATTCTAAAACGGTTCATCACTTTTGTTTTACGTGAATAATTACAAAAATTGTACTAGTGATTGGGAAAAGATTCTCGGAGCACTCACGAGCTTGCCCGACAAATCTGGGAACTAGGAAGTAGGTTCGCCTGTACGTGGCCCGCACGCATGCTCACCCAAACGCGCGGTCGCTCGTATGTGTGCTTCAAGCTCGTCGGATGAGTGACTACAAGTTTTATAATACCTATTTTGTTTGGCCTCGATGGCTGCGCGTGTTTACGCACTCCTGGTTTATGTTTAGAAACTGGTGAGTCTTTGAGGGTTCGAATCTTCTGAGTTGCGAATTTATGAATTATTATAAATTTAATCGCACAAATAAAATTTTTCCTTTTTATATTTCAGTCTGAAAATTTCAGGAACTTTTCGTAAGAAACATCGAAATTTATCCATATATTTCTCATAGAAATAAGTATGTAATGCTTCATTTTTTTATCTCGTATCCGAGACCTAGCTACAAGTTCGTGACTTTTTTACGGATAAAATTTTTCCGTGTATTGCTGAATAAATCAATAATAATAAAAGTTTAACATATTTTAAGGGATAAAGAATCTCGGATTCTACTCATTGCATGTTTCTCACTTAAGAAACGTCATTGCGAGATTGTGAGTAAAACTATTGTTTTTCATATCAGTTAGTCAGTTCCATTACGTAACTGTACGTCTATATGTAGATGCGGACCAGCGAGGCAGCAATTACTAGGCTGTGATTTAGGGTCCACCCGTTATAGAGCCGTGCGGTTTGATTTATTAGCCAGGTCGCGGAATTAATCCGAATTCAGTAATGTACGAATAAGTCGCTCTACTCCTAAATTTCCATTCTGAAGTAAAATTCTGACAATTAAATCTGATAGACATAGACTTAATTTTCCAGTAACTAATTGATTAGTATTTATTTTCTTCATGTTACCTTATAAGAAGCTTCCATTAATTACATAAGGCTTGTTTTTGAAAGTGTTGACCTCCCCTCCGCCATAACAAAACTTGTTTCTACAAAAAATAAAAAAACTGAATTGTTTTCCGACCCATGTTTTCTTAGTGGGGAGAATTGAGTTCATAGCGAAGGAGTGATACCATTTGATACCACCTTGAAAAAAGTAGTCACGTGAAAAATTAATCACATTGAACAATTAGGAGCCCAAAACATATAAATTCTTTAGAAATAAGGACCACGCTGGACTTAATGCTGACATACATCTTAGAAAACCATTATTTTCTTCCAAAATAATGTCAAAATCTAATTTCTGCGTAACGATTGACCCTATTATTGAGACACTTATCCATATACACATCTTGTAGGGAGCATTTGCTTACCACCCTCTTAATCTTCTCATCGTCCAGCTTCCTTAAATCCTCATCTTGGCTTCCCGCGTATAAAACACTTTCTGTCTGAAAATTAATTTCAATTTGAAACGCAAGATGACATTTCAGTTACGCCTGAATGCTCACGAATACCGGTAAGATTGAGCCTGATAGGAACTAGATAGAGGATCTCCTTAGAGGCGAATTGCTTCGAGTGTACATATAAACTGCTCGTGAATATTGTGGATGGGGTCGTTGGTAATGAGATTTCCTCTCCAAAGTCCAAGAACGGTTAAGCTCGGATGAGGTTCAAGAGTTTCGTCTTCGTCTTTCGTGTCTCCTGTCCTAGAGCTTCTTCCTAAGTTTGAACTCGTGCTTCATCTTTTTCGTGACCTTCGTGTGCCTCTATTCTATATCCATCCTCAGAATTGAACGAAGTCGAGATAAACGGATTTTCGAGATCGCACATCCTGATGCATGAGAGAATTTGGCGGATATACTCCTGGGCAAAACTGTTTGCTTGTATGATTTATTTCGGCGCGAAGCACCCACCAGAAATATCAGATACCACTAATGAATATTTGGCCGTGTGGGGTCCAGAAAGAAATATGTGTGAAGGCAAGAGAGAGATTCGGACGCGTTTCAATGGAGCTGCGGATCAGGGGAGACTCGTAGAAATAGCTTCAAATTATATGTTTTGTTCCATTAGTAAGAATATTTCATTAAGTTGTGTGTTTCTTAGAAGGCCTACACAATTAAGTACCAGCCAAAAAATCGATAAATGCTTCGTATTTTTCAGTTTTGAATTGTCTAGTTTTTCTAATTGAAATATTCATAATTAAGCTATTGAGTGTAATAGCGGTGTCCTTGCTTATTTTAGAAGTTATTTATTACGTTCTCATCATTTATGATGGAAGGTATTAGATTTGTCTGAATTTGGACCTATCCAGTTTTCGTCAATTCTCGACGTTTTGAGACCCCCTGAGGCCCTGAGTCAGAAAAAATGGTTTTCACAAACATGTCTGTCTGTTGGAAGTTTTGTCTGTCTGTCTTTCTATCTGTAGTCTGACAACGCGATAACTTTCGACGAAATTTTTCTATCAAAATTTCCTATGGTACACTCTTTTGTGATCTTAAAAGACCGGACAAGTTCGTCAGCCAGCTTTCTATCGTCAATATTTATGATTTTAGCCATGGAAAATAAAAATGGAAAAATTCAACTTTTCCACGAATTCATTCTAATCATTTATGATAAAAGTGTATTTGTGTGAATTTAGACCTATCCAGTTTTCGTCAATTCTCGATATTTTTAGACCCCCCTCTTCCAGGTCAGAAAAAAATGCTTTTTACGAACATGTATGTCTGTCTGTCGGTCTGCCTGTAAGTAGTCTGACGACACTTATATTTTTGGTTTTAGACATCAATTACTGCTAATACTGATTATTGGAAAATAAGCAGTAAAATAATAAATATCAAAATAATAAAAACTAAACTTTGTACTTTATTTTGCAATATCATACGAATTCTTGGACGTTGCTCGTCCCACTCTCCACTTACAGGGATGCTGCTCCTTACTATTTCTTCGCGAGTATGAAGAAGTTGTTTTATTTTTTGGACCTGACAAATTGAAGATAGATAATATGAAAAAAGTAACATTTGAATGACGAGCTCGAAGCACACATATGAGCGCACACAAGCACCGCACGTTTGGGGAGCGTGTGTGCGGGCCACGTACAGGCGAACCTACTTCCTAGTTCCCAGATTTGTCGGGCAAGCTCGAGAGTGCTCTGAGAATCTTTTCCCAAACACTCGTAATATTTTTGTAATTATTCACGAAAAACAAAAGTGATGAACCGTTTTAGAATTTTCATATCGAGTTCGTCAATCTTTCTCAAAGTTCGCAGATTATTTATGAAAATACATAAATATCCGATGAATTTTTCTCATATCCGAGACCTAGCTACTAGTTCGTGACTTTTTTACGGATACATTTTTTCCGTGCAGATTCTGAAGAAGCCGATGTATTGTAAAATGTGCGTAGGCAGATACAATGCAGAATGTTTACAAGTAGATATGCTACAGATATGATTCAAAATCTGCACCAGTAGATATTCTTCAGGTTTTCCACAAGCAGATGTGATGAAGAAGCATTAAAAAATTAGATGCAGTAGGTGATACACACATAATGCAGGTTCTGCACAAGCAGATTTAATGCACGGAGAAAATCGATCGGCGAAAGATTCCGCAAAATTTGAGTAAAGATGAGACAAAGAGGCATTTGGAGAATCTTTCAAATGCAGTTGAGCGAAAAGAATTCTATTTCGAACGCTGGATCCTCAGGATTACGAAACCTGACAAATATTTCTTCTTTTTGGAGTATTTTACTTTAAACCAGTCACCCCCTTCATGCTATGTTTCCCCTTCCAATACCCCTCGAGCAACCGCTAGTTTTACTCAACTTTGAGTATTCTTTCATAGGTTATAGAAGACTCTCAAATGTTTTATTCAATAAATACGCAAAATAGTTATAAACTCTAGCAAAAAAAAAGGCAAAATAATAACTTTCCCCAAATACCTCTATGTCCCAGCTTTACGCAAATTTTGCGAAATCTTTCCCCAATGAATTTTTTCCGTGTGCAGAAAGATTACAGAAATAGCTTCAGCAAATGATGCACCTATGATTCAGATTCTGCACAAGCAGCAGATATAATGCAGACACGATGCAAAATCTGCCACAGAAGATATTCTGCAGATTTTGCACAGGAAGATATGATGAAGATACGATGCAGAATCTTCTTCAGAAGATATGCTGTAGATTTTGCATATTGATGTACATATTGTTTGTATATATTGTCGGTCATAACTTCATGGAAAATTAAATTTTGTTAATTTGTTAGTCTCATTTAAAGGCTTATTCAGCGGAAAAACGTGTGATTTTATCAGATTTTTAATACTACTTAGTCCTTATATTTTCATGGATTTCAAGGATACTTCAAACGAAGAAAAACGTAAATAGACATTTTTGGGCAGTTTGAGTGAAATTATGTAGTCTTTTGAATTAGAATCTTTATTTTTATCATTCAGGATATGTTAAAAATAATAATTTTTGGGTAACAGTAATGCCAAATCATTTCTTTGTTTGACTGGTAACGTGTCAAACACTGCTCATGTCTTCAAATATACTTCGGCTGAGTTATACCGTCTTCGCTTAAATGCATTTCCACTTCTACTACAAAAAACATGAATTATTTAATTTTTTTCTCAATCTGCCCGCCATACGGGCACATTCTCTTCGTGCGACATGCGAAGAGACGTACTTACCTCGCAGTATGTATATTGCATGTATATTGTATATTGTATATTGTGCTACAAGTGCGGAAAGTAAGCAGTTCCACACGAGCGTGCCGAAGACGAGCCGGAAACAACCTGAAGATGAGCTGATGGCAAGTACTGTGAATTTCACAAGAGTTGCAACTGTCTACTTTCAGCACCTGTTGCACACGATATTTTTTTGTAACAAATGCAGGGAATTTTCTATTTGAGAAACAATGAAAACAAATTTTTCGGAAATTTAAGTCATTTTTGAAATTTATAGTAAAATTACCAAAAATTACCGAAAATTTCCGGAAATTTAAGGCCTACAAAGCTTTTTGGAAAAAATCCCAAAATTTCCGGAAATTCATGGAAAATTGCTAAATTTCCAAAATTTATGGAAATTTATAGAACATTTCTAAATTTCAGGTATCCAAACATTTCCGAATTTTTCGGTAATTTATCGGTAATTGATGGTAATTTATCTGCCATTTATGGTAACTTATTACTTCAAATTTATCCAATCACTATTCGCTACTCACAATCAGTCTCGCAAACGTCAAATCATAATGAAGTGATGTTATGATTCCGGCAGACCTGGAAAGTAATTCTGAATCAAAATGCGCAAGCGCAAAGCTAGAGAAAGTAATCTGGCTCGAACTGCGCATGCGCAGCAGCTAGACAAAGTAATCTTACTCAAAGAGCGCAAGCGCAGCAGCTAGAAAAAGTCTTTTTATAACTGCTTTTTACCACCGTTTTGTAATTTGTCACTTCTCGCACGCAATACATGCCTCGAAAGGCGAACATTTCGTGCATGCGTTACAGAAATGTATATTATAATAATTTATGTACCTCGGTCCGGGACTGCTTATTCAGATATTGCAAAATAAAGTAAAAAATTTTTTTCATGACAATTTTAATATTTTTTGCTTATTTTGCATTAATCTTTATTTACAGCTACCCTGAAAAATGTTTGATTTTAATAAATGTATATTATTACAATTCATAATATGCATTGGTATTAAAACATATACGTATTTGGATAGTTTTACTTTTATAATTAAAGAAAGTGCGCGTCCTATCAAAAAATGGTCGAAAGCAAACTTGTAGATCTAATTTAGGCGAACAATTTGGTTATTAAACATTCTATTGAATCTCGTGTCTCTTTTCCAAAAATTTGTCACAAAGCAGATTTGTAGATATAATTTAGGCAAACAATTTTGCTAATTAACATTTAATTGCATTATTTGTCGTTTTTCCAAAAATTAAATTTTTTAGTGTTATTTTTCTACTTTTAAACTAAAGACTCCGCGTTCTATCAACAATTGATTTCAAAAAAATTCGTAGATATTTTTGGGTTCCACAAACTTTGTTTCTTTTTGTTGTTTTTGTATCTTGGATAGTTTGACCGCAAAATTGAATTTAGTCCAAAATGGCTGGTTAACGAACTTGGCCAATCTTTTTAGTCCCTAAAAACGTTTGCCAAAGCGCAATGCAATACGATTAGTCTTTCAACAATGATCCTGTATATAACATGTACATGCGACAATGGCGTCAACTATGTCAACAACGACAAAGAAAACGACAACGACAGACAAACACCATCGTACAACCTGTTTCTTTTCGGATTTAGGAGGTCTGGAAACGTGGAGAATTAAAGAAATCCGCGATAGCCATTTTTCACATAAAACCAATGCCTTCTCATTATGATGAAAAATGTAAAAAACTATAGGTACACTATATAGTTATATCGTGTATATTGCTATATTATGTAAGTCTCCAAATCGGTTCGAATTGCGACTTGCATTTGATATGACAATAGGAAAAATGCCGTGGTATGAGATACAATATTGTGCAAGGATTCGAACATGTGTATGGCTTTATCCTCAAGGCCCGTTTTGGTGTGTGGTATCTATTGGAATCCTGCCTGCTGGTGGGTGGAAAAAGTCGGGAAATACACGGAAGGCAGTACATAACCGACATATAGGGGCTCGCACATGGGGAGAGTTTATGGGGGTTCGAAGTATATTTCCTGATTGAGCGAACTAATCCACGCAAAGGAGGTTTTATCGTCGAAGTATACCTAATCGGAGGGGTCTCCGATTTGTTCCTTATACGCTGTCGTTTATTAGTCGAAATTGTCCTTATAAGTTCCCATCAGTCACAAAATCCTTCATAATTTCTTTACAAATAACAAAAAAGTATCTATATATATAGTATTGGTTTCCTTTCAAATCCTACAAATAGCAGCACACAAAGTGACTGACAAATATGAAAACATATTTATATAGTTATATTATAACTAAAAAAATCAAATAAATAAGATATTATATATGCGGAAATATAATTAAAGATTAAATCTGTTTTTACTTCCTTAAATAAGTTTTTGTAGTTGGATCGAGATCGCCTTTAGTCGATTTATGTGAGGGTTTTCTTCAGTAAGTTTTTTTCTTCCCTCGAAGAATAAATACGAACGCACAACTGTACTACCGCAGGGACAATAAAAATAGAATTCCCGTACGTTGCCGGTTATCCACCACAAGTTACGATTAAAAGATCGTGCGGAATCCCCGCCCAGGCCATGTCCCGAATTCTCAGTTTCTGTGGACTATGCCGTAGGTTTCTACGTGATCCTAGGGGACGAATGCATTTACTTCTCGCGTGGGCCGTAACGAATAAACTCTTAAGAGTCTTTCATGCACTCGACCTATCTTCGACAGTTTTATGTTTATCGTAAATAGAGTCGTTTAAGATCGAAACAATTCCAGTCGCTGCAATTGTCTCAAGCCCTGTTCCCCAGAAATTTAACTTTCAGGAAAAACAGATTAAGCTGCACATAAGAAGATTGTAAAAACGGATATAATGAAATTGATTACCCTTTGACGTAAGCCTCACGATTTCATACTAGGCAGATTATTAAAAAAAACACATATTTTGTCGGCTAAGAAATTGTGCATCCGCGAAAGCGAAAACGTGGGTCAACGACGAAAAATATCGGTAAAGGTGGACATTCCTAAAGTTTTATTCAAATTTACCTTATATATTTTTTTGCAAATCCGAAATTATAGAGGCTCTGACCGATCACAACATCACAGCCAAAGATAACGAAAAGGGTGAGAGGTACGTAGAGGTTATAAGGGAGCTGCGGCTACTATACCTAGAATATTCGGCTGAAATGATTTTCCTTGTAATCGGTGCTATCGGACATGCGAATCTTCACTGGTTCGAAACCTCTAATCCATAACCGCGTGCCGAAAACATGCAGAGGCATTTGCGAGATAAATGCAGAGAGTTATCATTCCAGGGTCGCTCCGTGTCCTCAAGACACAAAAGGGTTTCGACGGCCTGTGAGGGAAGGTCCACAATGATATAAGTAAACGTCGACGTTCAAACGTATATGCATAGTTGACGTCACACGCACTTTGTTGCCAATTGTCCGAGCAGTTTCGCCGTTTCGCATTTTTTCTTTTCTCGCTGCGACAGTTGGTAACAATGTGCATATGACGTCAGATGCGCCTATACTTTTGAACATCATTGTAATTCCATCGTACCCCGTGGCCATAGGTGTGATATAACGCGGTTCTACGGGGAACCAGTGCCATTCCCATAGATCGCAGTCGCTTTCAGGGGTACCCTGCAGTGGTTGTCTAACCACGTTTTTATTCACACTCAGAGAAATTTCCTCTTGTGGTAGAGGGATGCTTCTCGATGCAAATGGAATATCTTCTTAAATTTAAGTTTAAAAGAAATTTTATTTGTCTCAAAAAGAATCTTTTTGCAGCGAACATTATCCTTTTGCGACAAAATGCACCTAAATTTGCATTCAAATAATTCCATTTGTGTAAAAAAAATTTAATTGGTTCAAAACAAAACAGGCCAAAGGACGATGCTTTTGTTTCAAGACGAGTTTTTCCATGAGTGCGTATAAATTGAAGATTCTTCTCTGAGGAACTTTAATATCTCTAAGATTGCACAGTGGGACATAATCGTCAAAACGTGACCAAAAATCATATATTTGTTAAGTTTATCATGAAAACTTAAAATACTCAAAATGAAGTTCTAATATAACCAGTCAATTATGCGTTACAATATTTTATAATAGCATGAGCTTTTTACATGTTGTTTAGCTAAATAAAGACGACCCTATGTTAGTTATGTATTTGCAGCTTTCCTATCTCCGGCTTTGATAGCTTGATATACTAAATATTAACATAATAAAATGATTTAATTTGACGGATTCAGTAAAACATAAAATATTTTTCGAATGGTAAACTCAACACTGTAAGCTTCCACGCAAAATTAGTAGAATACTAATAATTTATGTATATTGTGTCTGAAAGTCATACAGCGAGAATCAGCCCTCAAAAACCTATAATAGCTGCCTTCTCGTTATATTTTAATCAGTTTCGGATTTTTGGCGGAATTTAGAGAAATCTGCTCCACTATGGGTTGTGATGAAATGTCTTTTTCTCAATAGGTGTCTATTTTTATTCGTTAATACAGGCTTTTACGAAGAAATCCTGTTAACGACCGTGATAAACTTTTTTTATTTCAAAAAAATCAAAAGGACGACATCTATTTTCTTCAAAAAGGCATAAATTCCAGTAATTATATTTCAAAAATATACTACTTCTTACCCCATATTTTATGGTTTCCCATTCTCCATCGCTTCTAAAACAAGTTTCAATAAAAGATACATGCTAATGGCATTTTTTATCATCGTAGTCTAGCATTCCACAAGCAACATAAGATGAGAATTAGAATAATCGACAGGCGCTTTAAGGAAAAGATGATTTTTTTTGTGCCATTAATATGAAATCAAAACCTATCAGGATATGGTGAATGCTGGTGGGTAAAAATTTGTCGGTGAAGCTTTCTACGCATCTTTTAGGTAATTCCTGAACATAAAGACATTTTGATAGAATTTGAAGTGTCTTCTAGTGATTATTTTGATATACCAGTTTAAAAAAATTGGAAACTCGTATTATAAATTCTCATGTCGTATATGAAAGTGTTTTATAAGTATTGATTTATATATTATTAAGTAAAAATTGTTATAGATAGTGTGTGAACTCATAAGGGATTCCTGTCTTAAAATCGTAAATTTAAAAAAATGAAGAAATATTTCAAACTAAAGTGTTTTAATTGAAACAAATTTCAATTGAAACATTAATTTTCATATTGAAACAACAATAAATGTAGTGCAATGTTCAGAACTCAAACTTTTAAAGTCAAAGAATATTCGTCTCGAAGCGCTTCATATCGAAATATTTTTAATATGAAGCCTGTAAAAGTGAACGAACAGCTCGAAATCAAACAAATGTATAATCGTAAGGATTGTCAAATCCAAACTTTTGGGGTAGCGTTTTCAGAAATGTACGCAAAAATTAATTTAAAACTCTATTTTAATAAAATTATATATGTATGTGGCTGCCAGTTACTAGCAGGCCAAAGGTCAACAATTTTTCAGGACCCTACCTAAAAATCCAACAGTATCATAGTTGACCATTCACCTTGTTATCATCCCAGTTCATGTTAACGCACGACTGCTTCCGGTTATTGCACCACGTGTATGTATACGGAAAGGGGTGGATCTAGAGAACGAAGCCCTCGATTATATCTGGCGGGGGATATCGTCAAAAGGCCGTTTTCCGCCGGGGTATGGGGTCAGATTCGGTTTCGGGAGTATTTTTAAGTCCATGGACTCAATGTCCCGCGAAATGCGCCAGCAACCCCCGCGTCCAAGCATCTCTCTTTCTCCCTCAGATTTACCCCCTGTAATACAAAAACTATTCAAGTGTGTGTCTATGTGTCTATGAATAGAAGGATACAAATCCCTAGGAAACTCTTCATATCTGTAACCTCTTCTTTCCAACTGCCGGAACCTATATCGTCAAGATGACAGGGTACTTTTAAACAATTCGTCGATCAACCCCTAACCAGGGGTGGAAACGTATCCAGAGGGATATCGCGTTACGATATGAAGCATTTCATCCACTTTATTGCTCTGCGATAGGAAATATTGAATTAACTGAACAGACCATGGAGGAAAAGTATTCTAGGTTTTTATATTTACCAAAGATTTACGACAAATAGACATAATCAAGGAGAAGAACGATTCAATTTTCTCCATTTTTACATTAGGCATGTCTTTTGGTTGCTCTTTAAAAATAAATTAGTCAAGTTGCATTAGAATTTCGAGCCCGGTGCATCTGCTCTAGTTCTGCAAATCTGCAACGCTTATATATAATTTAAAAAAGGGTTGAACAACCACCGCAGGGGCCCACTGAGAGCTACTGCCATCTAAAAATGACACCGGCTCCCAGTAGAACCACGGTAAATCACACTTATGGCCACGTCTCACAACCGTAATGGGTGCTCACAGGGCACGATGAAATCACAACGGCAGACCGGCGAACCCCTCGTGTGTCTTGAGGATACGAAGCGACCCAAGGATGACAGCTTTCTGCATCCATCTCGCAAGTGCCTTGGCATATTTTTGGCACGCGGGTATGGATTTAAGGTTACGAACCAGTGATATTTTTGCACCTCTGAGAGCACAGATCACAAGGACAATTACTTGTACCGAATATTTTGGGTACAGTCGTTGCCGCCCCTCCTTTTCTTTCTCCTTGGCAGTGATGTTGTATTCGGACGGAGCCGAGAATTCGATCCCGAATACAGTTCGTTTCTCGAAGGCTTGAAGAACGATGTCAATTGTCCAAAACGAGAAGTGTCAAAGTTTCTGGAACTACGATTTTCGGACAGCAGTCAGAACCCTTAAACTCGAATTCATTTAGAATTTAAAATAAAAATACATTAAAGTTTATTGCATATCATTTATCACAACTCTCCTCCATTAAAGACTACAAAAATGTAAACATCAGTTACAAAAAGACATTTACAAAAATCTAATCAATATGATTTTTTAAAACTTTCCCTCGTGTGAACCTGGTTTTTCATCGTCAGCCACGGACTGAGGCAAGTGCCTTATAAGATGAAAATGTTATGCATTAATTTAATACGATGTTTGAAATCTTTTGCGACGATGCTTTAATAGGTACGAAATTAGGAGCATGGTATAGTTTGGAGTTCGTCTTTTACCGCCGTTGTCCTTACCTAGCGATAGCGAACCTTGAAGGTGACGTTAGTCGCCTCTGGATGCCCTAGGTTCAGGGCAAGTTGTTGATATATAATACCAGCCACATTATTATGTCTGAGAGAATATTTTCTTTGAGCCATTACGCGACAACCATCAATAATGTGCTACATGGATTCGTTGATATCTCCATATAATCGGCACCTGTCAACCACGTTTTGATGTGACACGTGTTTGCGATTATTTATGGTGCTGATAACCATGTCTTAGATGGCAATGACGAATCCTTCCGTTTTTGGAAACAGGATGTCATTTTTAAGCCAAATATTAGATGCCTTATTATCTACTTCATGTTGCTCGCACATTTTGGGGTGTTCGCCGTGGATGGCTTTTTGTCTCCATTGCGTTTCTAATTCCTCTTTCTGCCCTGACATTCAAGGCCTCCTCTGAGGATTTTAAGGGCGTGTAATCGAGTAGTAGTGTAGAGTTTAATCCGTTTGTGATTTGTAAAACCTTTATTTGTCGACCCACTAGGTATTTGAAACTTTCAATTTTAACGATATTTGTACGCATTTTAATTCAGTTTAATTGTAAGCTTCTTATCGGCTGGTGATAAATTCACGAAAGAAATTTAGTATTAAAAAATTACGTAAGATAAGGAGGATCAAAACTTACGAACCTGTACGACTGTACATGGTTAAAAATGTCAGAAAATACTTTAAGTAATTTAAGTATTGGTCTTAATTTATTTTCGTGTTCGGAAACACGATTCGAAAAAATAATTTTCTAATTGAGAAATCGATGGCAGTTAATTAGAATTGACGAGTTACTGTTACGGGACAGATTTAACTAACGAGCGTTTACTCTCAAAGGAAACCAGTAGTGAGAGTCAATCAGACGGCAGTTAACAAATTGTTGGGGTGAATGGGAGGGGTTTGTGGTTTGCGGATGGAGTTAACAGGGGAACACATAATACATTGTTACCCCATCTACCCATCCCCACTTCCTCATTGCTCCAACTCCCATTAATTCACCCCATGCACCTCGTGCGAATATTCGACGGGGATGACTGCTTCATAATTAAAATTACCCTAATGTGTGTACAGTGTGGTACAATGTACATATAATCAAGGAATGCTGTCTTCCAAAAGACGGTGCTATCCGTTTTTATTTCTGTATGAAAAGGTGAAGAGAGAAATTCGTATTAAAAACGAAGTGTCTATTTGTCCAGCTTATCTGACGAATAGCCCAGATTAAATGGCTCAAACCAAATAAATAATCTAAGTAGCTGACATACACATAAAAAAAACACAGTTTTTATGATTAAAAGTTTTACATATCTTTCTCAGGGTTTATTCTGTAGCCTTTTTTCTATTAGAAATTTGTATGAAGGATTATTTACAAAATACGTGATACATATTTCACCAATTTTAAAGACCCCGCTTCCCTTCCATGGCCCTTTTTCCATTGTTCTTAACATTGAGAGTAATGTGGTCCCAGATTCTATATATGTACTACAAACTTCAAAACAAATTTTACAAGAATATATTCGAGAATTACCTAATGAGAAAAAAAGTTAACTTCAAATAAGTCAACAAATAACTTTTAAACATAAGTGAAAAATTAACAAAAGTGTCATTCGATTACCATTGCTATCAACATATTGATAAATTTATATTGATACAAAATTTGGATAGTTTCATTAGCTTCACTTTGTCATAAGTTTGAGAACATTTATCTGGAGTTTTATCTGCTATTTGAACATTTATCTAGAACTTTATCTGTTATCTAAAGTTTTATCTGATGCATCAATATTTATCCGAATATTTATCTGGACTTTTTCTGTCTGTTATTTGAACATTTATCTAATTTCTAAAGATTTATGTGGAATTATTGTATCTGTTATAGGAACATACATCTGGAGTTTTATCTATTTTTTGAAAATGTATCTGGAGTTTTACATGTTATCTAAACTTGTACCTGTTATCTAAATAGTTATCTGTTGTCTGGAATTTTATCTGCTGCTGTACGGCAGACGTGTACCTCACCAACAGTAAAGGAACCCGGGACTACAAAACTCGAAAATAAAATTTCTTAAATACCGGTATAAATACTTACCGAAATCTGGAAATGTCGATGGTTCTATCCCATACTAAAAGGGGGTTCATATATAAGCTAAATTTAAAATGATGAGATAGATGCAGAGAACAATCTTGATTGTTTTTTTAATATTAAAATATGATGCCTAAAATGTTATAAGTGAGAAGATGTGTATGGGTTGTCGTCCAGTTAAAGAATATATATTTTTTCTATTATAGGTAAGTTGTAGGCCAGTCGGAGTGGAGTTGAAGGCAGAACCGTAAACGATTTTTGAATATCAGAAATTACGAAAAATTTTGGAAATTTTCAGTAAATTTATAAATTCACGAAAAATTCCGGAAATTTGAGGTATCCAAAGCGTTTCAAAAAAAAATCCAAAAATGTCAGGAAATTTATGGAAAATTGATAAATTACCGGAAATTTCATGCATCCAAACATTAACAAAATTTTAGATAATTTACCGGTAATTTATGGTAATTTATCAATCATTTATGGTATCATGGAGTTGGTACAATCACTATTCACAATCAGTCTGTCATGCGTCAAATCATAATGAAGTAAGGTCATCATTTCAAAACTCCTGGAAAGTATATTTGAATCGAATTGCGTAAGCCCAACAGCTAGGAAAAGTAATTTTGCAGAAAGTGCGCAAGCGGAGTAGCTGGAAAATGTAATCTTACTGAAAGTGCGCAAGCGCAGCAGCTAGAGCAAAACTTTTTATAATGCTGTTTGCCACGGTTTCGGAACTGGTAACTTCCAGCACGCTATACATGCCTCGAAAAGCGAACATTCCATGCATGCGTTACAAAAAATTGTTTATGGTGAAATCATAGGGAATCTTTCCACCAAAGGATCAGCTGTGATTCTATAAGATTGTATATGTAATTTTTTAATTTTTGTAAGAAGCAATATCCTTTCAATGAATTTACATAATTCTTTTCAATATGGAATAAATTTTCCAAATGCAAACAACTAACTAAGACTTTTTTCTGAATATTTAAAATTGAAGAAAAATTCAATGAAATAAATAGCTACCCAGTGTGAAATGTACTATTGACCCAATGCTGGCCGGGAGCCAGGCTAGACACCCCAAGCTTTTTGTACCAACATTTTGATCTATCAATTCACGTCTCATTTTTGGGAACCTATCTAACTTTGCCTCACTTTCAAACGAGGGCACATAGTTTGTGGATGAAATTTGATTTATTTTCAAGCTCAAAAGTACGGCGTGAAATATTTTATGAGGGCCATTATACAAAATATCGATATCGTATATAATATGGGGATTGTCTGTCGCACCCCTTAACTTCATTTGGAATTTGGTGGCGCGAACTTTCGTGCGGGGTGAGATTTTTAAAGGCAGTCGAGCAAAGAGTGCGGGGTGTGATTTCACCCTCCCGCAATTTCTCGCCGTTTAAAAAGTACAAAGCCTCGGCTTATCTACCGTGCACGATGCGACGCCGATGGGACCCGCAGCTGCGAGTTTGGTTAATGGAAACAAATTGAAAAGTGATGCCGAGTATAATTTGAGGGGCGGTTCCACGGATACTTGAAATTTGATGTCCATACATATCTGTGTAAAAACTGGATGTTTCTTTTAATCCAGGATAGTCTTTTGGTCACACCAATATGATCTCACGAATAGTTTGTTTTCGTCTTGTTTAATTAATTAACTTCAATTCAAAAAATGATAGCCAACCAAAATTCCAAAAGGAATAAAAAAATTTTCTTATAAAAAAACGAAATAAAAACGAGTGTGATTGTTTTTTGTGAATTTTTCCAATACTAGATATACGCAGTTCAAAATAAGTACATATTATGAACAGTAACTTAGACTCTAGGAATCTAGGAAAATAATTCCCCCTCATGAAAATGGTTGGGATTTAGAATGTCTGTCTTCTTCAGTATTACCTCGGTGATGAGTCCAATTTTGAGGATATTTCTGGCTCCGTTGATGTCTCGCTTCCACTTAGTACGGCACTTTGAGCAAACAACTGCACTGCTCAACACAACAGCTGCACATTTTCGTGGGACAGTGCTCGTCAACGTACACAACTTTTAACTTTCTAGGTTCGAGAAATTTTTCACGCTGAACGTGTATTTGTCCTATTCGACATGTTGACTTCTCCGAGCACCACCAAACAAGGCTGCTTCTTGACATTGCCAATTATGTACACCAGAGACTCGATAGATGAACAATCTCGGGGGTTGCCTGAAAATGGCCTTGTTCATATAACGCGTACAGCGAAACGTAAACATTCAGGGCCGCCTGAACCGATTCCATAATATTGCGCAATCTACTTGACTGAGTAGTATAGTGCATGCGTCCCTTCAGAGGCGGAGTCGCAACCGTCTCTCGCCCTGCCCCCTGAGAAACTGTGGGGACCAGCAATTCTAGGAATTCATATAACGCGTTCGATCGCGCGTTCAAATAGCGAGTCTCTGGTGTAGTTGACCAGTTCGTCCACCGCTAGCTGAACGTGCATTTTCTTTTCCCACTTTAGGGGAGCGACGCACCCCATGTGGAAAAATGTTCTGGCGCTGGCCTGGCCCAGACCGTCTGGTTTCCAGTCTTGACGCTGACCAGACCGTCTGGCCTGGGCCTGGCCAAAAGTGTAACGTTTTTTCTGGCTAGACCCAGGCCAGATCGTCTGGTCACCCGCTAGGTATGGGCTAGTCAGCCGCTAGTTATGGACTGTTCAGCCGCTAGTTATGGGATAAGAAGAAAAGGTCTTGTTTTGATAGTTAGAATTTCTTATTTTCTATCATTTTCAAAACACCCTGTAACTTTTTTGAAATATGTCAAAAAAAATTTCTGATCGAACTTAGAACTTTTTTTGTTCTTGGCTCGCTGATCAGCGCCAAACCTGGACCAGACCAGACTGTCAATGTGATCAGAAAAAAAAAGTCTCGTTTTGATAGTGTGAATTTCTTATTTTCTATCATTTTAGTCACGCTGTAACTTTTAAAATGTGTCAAAAGAAATTTGCTAATCGAACTTAAGATCTTTTTTTTTCTTTGCTCGCTGATCAGCACCAGGTCTGGACCAGGCCAGACCTTCCAGACCGAACTTCCAATTGTTGATCTTGGCTGGCTGATCAGCGCCAAACCTGGACCAGACCAGATTGTCAAGGTGATATGAAAAAAAGTCTTGTTTTGATAGTGTGAATTTCTTATTTTCTATCATTTTAAACACCATGTAACTTTTTTTAAATATGTCAAAAAAATTGGCTGATCGAACTTAGATTAGCTGATTCGCACCAGTCCTGGGACAGACTAGACCTTCCACACTAGATGTTCTAGATAAGGTCAGACCTGGGCCAGATCAGATCTTCCAGACTAGATAAATCCAGTCCTGGGAACCTTCCCATGTAGAAATTGCGATCGGAATTTGGAAGGGCCCCGGCTAGTTTTCCCCGTTTCTGATCGGGCGCTGGTCGAGAAAAATATGGAGGGCCAGACTAGTTCTGTAACGCTGTTTTAGCCACGCACTATCTAGAACTTCTAGCGAGGTCCTAACAGGAATACCCTTCAAACGCCCGTCTAGACCCTCTCTGTTTCCCGGTACGCTCATTATTCAGCTGTGATATAAATATATGTGACAAACTATTTTTCAACAACAAAATGATTATTTTTATTATTTTCCTCTGGGTTTCACATGCACAGCACAAATTTAACTGTTTTCCTTATGTTTCACGTATTGACAAAAAATTCGAACTTTATTTTAATCAAAGTGATTGTGAAAGGTGAAAAAAGAAATTACCTACATTTTTTTGGTTATATTCACAAATCACATTCAGTATATATAATAAATAGAATTTAACAAAACTACTAGTTGAACTACATTCAATAAAAATTTACGTAGTGTTATTTTCCATAAAAACACGTGTTTATAAGTGTTAAACGCACGGATGCTTCAGATGAAAATAAATTTCAGTTTGCTGTCACGTGTTGTTGAGGCAGCCATTCGCCTATTTACTAAAACATGATTTAGTGCATACAAACTTCTGAAGATGGCACTGCATCATATATACTGCAGCACCATCTTCAGGAAATTTATCCGGGGTATGCTGACTAACGCCCGACCAGTGCCTGACTAGAATTTCTTGGTTCTTTTATCTAAATCAGGAACCAGCTAGAGCCTGGCTCAAGTACAAGATTAGGGCCTAACTAGAGGCACATAGTTTTTTCTATTCATAAGGAATAAAAAATCTTAGCAGTACCTTGAAGGGTCCTGTTTAGAACTTAATAGTCCAGTTCTTCTAGTGAGATTCTGACTACTGCCCTAATTGAAATGGGGACAAATGGGGCAGTTTCTACATGGGTTGTTGTTTTAAAATTTATCGCAGCCTGTGTGTCGATGACCTTGAATTCTGCAGTTGCCAGTTTTGCTACCCTCCATGACAAGTTTCTCATCTTTCACGTAGACTATGTCGTCCAACGAAAGGTATAAAACTCCTCTTGTAAACTAGTTTGTCCTTAGTTTAGTCAGACTTTGAGTGCTTTGGATCACCAGTTTATACAATTCCATTTGGGGGGTCGTCTGGTGTAGAGTTCTTTCCAGAAAAATCGATCGGATGCGTTTGAATCGGCAGTAAAAATGATTGGAATTGACATTCTTAAAAGGTTATTGCCGATTGCGACTGATTGGTTACACAAACTGATTTATCGTATGTGACTGATTGGTAAAGGTCCGCGTTAATCAGACGAAAAATATAGGTTACACCTGTGAAAAATCAAAACTTTTATAATATCCTTTCGGATTTTATATCATAATCCATAATTGATGAGTATGCTATATTGTATAATGAAGGGCAAGCAAGACGACGCTTTTCGTTCGAGATCGCTAAGTGATGCTGAGCCGAGCACAGAGTCCCTATTTTCATAAAAGCCCAAGATTTCACGTCAAAGGGCACTTAATTAATTCTTTGCCAGATGGTTTAACTTAAAATCAAAACACACGACACGAACGCTCGATATATCACCAAAGCAACACAAGACAGTCGTCAGGATCTCTTTACTCTTGAGACACTACACCAACTAACAAGGACGACCCAACGACCTTGCCTCCTTGCACTGTTTTCAATATCTCAGCTGATATTGAAGAATTTAATATAAATTGATATTGTGAATTAATTTATAATATATGCACATAATATCAATAACAATTCCTTATATTTTCTTATCTTAATAATTTAAATTGACAGCATTTTCTTATGTAAATTCACTACTCGCTTTGCTACCGATTCACTTCCTTTCGAATTATGATAAATCTAATAGATTTAATGCTATCACCATGATTCATTACAATAAAAGTAGGTGTTTCGGGTTTCAATTGTACCTAAAACTACGAATCTTGCCGACGTTTCGTGAAGACTGGTCGAACCTGATTGGCCAATCAAGTCTTTTTTTTTAAACCCGGGAGGACGGAAAGCCAAATCGGATTGGTATTATATCAATTGTCCCTATTGATGTTGTTATAGGGTGTTTTAAGATTTCAATTGCTTCTCTATGTTTTCTTGGAAAAATATTGTATGTTTTTGTGATGACGGTTGTTTTCTCAAATAGAATGCTATGTCCTGTTTCGATATGATGCTCAGGTAGTGCTGATTGCGTGAAATGTTTTAGCCTGACTTTATTCTCATGTTCCTTCACACGCTGGCTCACCGCTCTCCCGGTTTCTCCAATATAGACTTTGCCATAAGAGCAAGGAATTTTAGATACTATCGGATCACTGAGAGGCGCCTTTCCATCTTTAGGATTGTTTAGAAGTTGTCCTATTTTCGCAGGTGGTTTAAATATGGTTTGGATGTTGTGTTTGTTGACAATTCTTCCTATTTGTTCTGTGATACCTTGGCTGTAGGGTAGGATGGTGGTCGTTTCTCTCGCTCTCTTTCTTTAGTAGGTTGTTTTGATTTGTTTTTTTTAAGTGTATTTTCTTATCGCTTTATCAATTTGTTTTGTTTGTGTAATCGTTCTGTATTAGGATTTGTTTAACGTTTTTTAGTTCCTTTTCTAAATTATCTTTATCTGTTATGGAGACAGCTCTGTATACAGGGGAGTTGATGACCGATTGCTCTTGAGATGGGTGTTGGTGCGGGGAGGCATGTAGGTATCTATTTGTATAGGTCGGTTTTCTGTAAACCTCATGTTCTAATGTGTTATCAGATCTTTTGTAAACTAGTACGTCCAAGAAAGGCAATTTTCCGTTTTATTCAATTTCCATGGTGAATTGGATATTAGGGTGTAATCGATTAATGAAATCGGAAAACTTGTGTAGTTCATCTAGTCCATGTCTCTAGATGACAAAAGTGTCGTCAACGTAACGGCAACAAAATTTCGGTTTAAGCTTGAATTGGTTGAAGATTTTAGTTTCTAGATGTTCCATAAAGATGTTGGCTATAAGAGGTGAGATTGGAAATCCCATTTCTGCTCCTGAGGTTTGTTGGTAGAATTGGTTATTGAAAGAGAAGTAAGTATTATTGAGACCGAGTTCTATCAAAGGTATGAGATCGGAGGGGAAGTTTGCAAAGGATTTAATAATATCGATTGTATCAGAGATTGGTACTTTCCTAAAAAGAGATACTACGTCGAAACTCACTAAGATGTCTTGGGGTTGAATGTGAATCTGTTGTATCTTTTTGATAAAGTCAAAAATGTTTTTGACGTGTGTGATGGTTTCCTGTGAAAGAATTCAGTTCATTGGTGAGGAAGCTAAGTTGAACTAAGTGACGAAGTTGTAAGCGGGTGAGTTTATTCCGCTGACGATCAATCTGAGTGGAATGTTGTTTTTGTGGATTTTTGGGAGTCCGAAACACCTCCTTTTATTATGATGATAAATCTAATCTGCCTTTTACTATTCACTGAATAAAACTAGACTTCTCCATTTGACTGACATTCATTGTCAATCGTAGGCTTCATATTGGACACGACTTCCGTACCATTCTCTGTTTCAGAGACTTCAACCGATTCATATGCCTATGCAATTACACTGAACTCTGGATTTAAGTAATCTGGGTTTACGGCATTCCTAGAATTTTAGTCCTCGGCATTTTGTGGGTGCGGGGACCGTGGGACCGAAAGAGAGGAGGTGCCCATTCATGCGTGACCAACAGTAGCGTAGCGACAAAGCGGGCATGTTAGATGCCCTCAGCGCGTCAGATGCGTCAGCTGTTAGCATGCGTCCAAATCTGACAGAAATGGTTCACACGGCCCTGACTTCTTACGCTTGGATTCCCTGGATTTATGATGAAGACCACTGCAAGCCATGATTGAAATCGCGCATGAATCCAGGTTTCAGTGTAATTAGAAAAAGTTTATTGGAAACATTTGAGATTAGTCGGTCCGATTCCACTCCATAGAACGAACAATACATTAAATCCGAACTCACCGATTCACTGGTGCCTACTCAGTTGTATGTATACCATTAAGCCATTTCCCTTTCAGGGTAGGCGTGACACTACCCGATTCGGGTAGTGTTTCTAGGTGGATAGTTTTCTTGTAGTTATAAATAACTACAAGTTTGGGCTCACCACACCCATAATATGCCAACAGCACACAGTATTCTCGAATGGTCACCCATCCAAGTACTAACCGCGCCCAACGCTGCTTAACTTCAGTGATCTGATGAGAACTGGTTTTTTCAGCGTGGCATGGCCGTTGATCGATTAAAATTATTACAAACCGATAGACCGCAATTCGCGCGAACCCACATTCTTAAAATGTTTCAACTTAAACCAATTTTATTGAATCGATTCTTTTTTTCTGGGCAGGAATGGCTTAAAACCATTTTCAAGTTGCTCATGCTTAACTATTTTAGGGTCTGGCTTTTACGTTTCATCTTTCTATTTTTATTTACAGAAGCTCAATTGAACTTACACCGTGCTAACTTGCTATTTTCTTAACGCATCAAAACTTTTTTCATTTAAGCAGTATTGAGTGTATTAATATTTGATACATTAAATATTGTTATTATTATTATTCATAAGTATAGAAATTATAATTATCGTTAAGTCATAGGAGGTAACAATACATTATGCATAGAACCATTATTCTACATTTCTTTGACGGTTGAGTATTTGTTTCATCACATTTGGTTGTGGACAGCAGATTATCATTTTGAGTTTATTCCAATCCAAAAATCGCAATTCTTTTACCAGATTTTCGAACCAAACTGAAGTGAGATGGTTTCCTTGCGTGTGCTTTTTAATAAGGAATTCAGTCCAATTGGGTACGCTTACCAAACGAATAGAATGCATTCGCCCCAACCTAATCAATCGGTCTCAAATTTGAGCAAAGTGTATAGTCCTGTTGGATGGAAGTTTGTGGAAAACAATGTTTGTCGTTGTGAAACATATTTACTAAGGGACATATTATTATTTTACGTAAAAATAAGTGTTCAGTAGGTTTTGTGCCGACGATACTATCTTTTTCAACGATTTATGACTCTTTAATCTTCAAGACCTTAGAGTACGTGGAATAATTTTAATGAATTTTTAAGTTTTTGCGGTGGTTTGAGAGGATTTCGAAGAATTTCAAAGTGTTTAGACCTTTTTTTTTGTATTTTCCAACAGACACACGTGTCAAATGTCATGATGCCAGTCTAGCATAGCGCACGCACTATTTAAATTCAAAAATTATGAATCTTATGAATCTTATTTTTTATTTTAAATTTTATTTTATTTTAAATTATGAATCTTATGAAAAATTTGAATATTACATTTATATTCAACCATTTTGCTTCAAATAAACGAAAATAATTCAGTCTGCCGTGGCTCATGTAATGATGGATCGCTTGGGAGTGGGGGTGATATCCAAAGGCACTTTAGAGTGGTTAGAAATTCGAAAAATGAACTGATGACGATCCTCTTGACGCGCTATTTCAAAGATTCTTAAAGGCTGAGAGCAACTGCCATCCAAAAAATGTCAATAGCCCCCAGTAGCACCACGGTAAATCACACCTATGGCCACGTCTCACAACCGTGAGATAGGTGGTCATAGGCAACGACGAAATCACAACGACAGGCCTGCGAAACCCTCGTGTGTCTTGAGGACACGAAGCGACCCAAGGATGACAGCTTTCTGCATCCATCTCGCAAGTGCCTTGGCATATTTTTGGCACGCGGGTATGGCTTTAAGGTTACGAACCAGTGATAGTTTCGCACCTCCAAGAGCACCTATTACAAGGACAATTACTTGTACCGAATATTTTGGGTACAGTCGTTGTAGCTCTCTTTTAAGGTCTTGATACCTCTCCTCTTTTTCTTTCTCCTTTGCAGTGATGTTGCATTCGGACGGAGCCGAGAATTCGATCACGAATATAGTTCGTTTCTCGAAGTCTTGGAGAACAATGTCAGGCCTCGAGTGCGCAACGGAGACTGCTGCCCGAAAATCGTAGTTCCAGAAGATTTGGCACTTCTCGTTTCGGACAATCGACTCTATCTCCCTTGGAGCGTTCGGCAGGGCAGGGTCGCGGCAAAACACCGTAAGAGCGACAAAGATGGTAATAAAGCCCTCTTAGGGCCGCATTATGTCTATACATATACGTCGTTCCTGCGTGGGTCGGCCACCCTGATAGTATGTGTTCTAGGTACTCAGCGTGTGCATGACACACTCTGCAACTATCACTGGGAACTTCTTGACATAAAATGCGGTTACGGTATGTTAAGGTGGAAATGACACCGTCCTGGCATGCGAAAATAAAACCCTCTGTACCTGAATTAAGCCCTGATGATTTGAGGAAAGCAAAAGTTTGCTCCATCGGCAAGGACTGTTTTTCGACATTTCTGTGAAAGTTTCGTGCATTTTCTTGACGAGTAACTCTTGGTGAAAATTTTCAACCTCTCCTTTCTTCACTTTGGTTTTTAGAAGTGAAGCATCTAGATGAAGTAATGCACTTTCCTCACTTCTGATGTTAAAATGCAGGCCAAGGGTCTCAGCCGCTTGCTCCGCGGCTTTGTAAAGGAACGCTCCTTCGCCAATCATCTCGTGGTTCCTGACCATCTTTAGGAGAGGATCTCTGCCATTCGCAGCGATGTAAGCTGTACTTAGAAGAATCCGGTTATGAAGACACTGGAGATTCAGAAGTCCGCGTCCGCCTTGACGGCGTGAAATATATAATCGTGGAACTGACGAATTGATATGCAAGCTTTTATGCATATGCATGATCTTACGTGTAGTGACATCAAGGGCCTTAAACTCGTTCTTCGTCCATTGAACTACCCCAAACGAGTAGAGTAGAACCGGAACGGCAAGCATGTTAGTCGCAGATACCTTGTTCAACGCCGACAGATTGGAAGACCAAATCTGTCGAAGAAGATGCTTGTATCTACTTCGGAGAGACTCCTTCACTGATGTTACGTCCTGAATGCGGTTTTGAGGCACGCCCAGGTATGTATAGATGTATAGGTATGTGATGTATAGATGTATAGGTATGTGATGTGATGTAGGTATGTATAGGTAGGCCGGGAATTGGCAGATGGGAACATATGAACTCATATCTAATACAACGCTGTTGAAGGCTGGTGACCTTCTCAGCATAAAACACCAACCAATTGAGACTCAAAACCGAAGTTTTGGTGGGACTGACGTTACAAATAGACTCTCCACTATACGACGAATCGCTACTTAACTTGGACATGATTTCGACTCGCAAAATAAATTTCGCGCATAAAGGTGGTAGTTGGGTGTACAATCTAAACAATGAATAATACAAACAATAAAATAGCCTCGGAATGGACTGAAACTTTGATTGACGAAATGCATACACACGGTAAACGTAAAGGTCGAGTTTCAGGCGATGAATGGAGACTGGATGTTTGGAATGCTAGAGGGATGAATGATCTTAAGGTAAGAGAACTACGAGAAACTATGCACGTAAGGAAACTAGATATTTTATGTGCACCTGAGACAAAGAAAAAGGGATGCGAAAGTAGACACATAGAAAATGGGGTGTTGAAAGGCGGTTTTTAAATATGGTCTGGAGTAGATAGTGAATCACATGCTAGTCATGGGGTCGGTTTGATTACGAATGAAAAAGCAAGACAGCATCTCAAAGATTTTGTATCTCCCAGATTGTTGTGGGCTAGAATGAAGGTAGGAATCAGAAGATTATTTATCATAGCGTGCTATGCCCCAGTTGATAGTGATCCGAGAGAAATCAAAGGCGCTTTCTGGGACACTTTAAATGATACAATAAGTACTTGCGATCATGGTGAAAGAATCATTCTGCTAGGAGATATGAATGGATGGGTCGGCGTCCAACGTCAGGGTACAGATACAGAAAGGGTGCTAGGTAATTTTGGGGATTCAAGAAAAAATTATAACGGGGAAAGATTAGTTAGCTTATGGTTAGAAAAGGACCTATTTATTACAAATACTTGGTTTCGACATAAAATATCCACACGTACACCTGGTGTAAAGGAAATAACTGCAGTATAATTGACTTTGTTATTGCGGATGAAAGACTAAGAGAACTAGTGAAAGATACAAGTGTCATGAGGGGTTCTGAATGCAATACTGATCATTACCCTGCAAAAAACGTCGTATTGAAAAGTATTAAAATGTATTGACATTTTGAATGCGATTCAATTCTGTTTTCTGTTCCGAAAAAAAGATTTTAAAAGTATTAGTTCGTACTGGTTCGCATTACACTTCATCACGCTGAATGCGAAACAGCAGTGTCGATGATTCGCATTACAAAGTATTGGTTCGCATTAAACTTCAAGACGCCGAATGCGAGATGGCAGTCGTGGATCTTCGGCATTTAAAAGTATAAAAGTAATCAAGCGGTTCCTGTTTATTGTAAAACTTTTTTTAAATAATGTAAAACAAATATATAAATATTAATAAATGAATAAACACTATAAAATATTGAATAAAATTTTAATCCGCGGTTACGAATTCAAAAGTATTCCAATAACTTTTGGAATTTGCAAAATTTAAACCAATGCGACATTTCGGATTAAAAAGTTTTCAATTCACGCACGACATTCTTCTCATTCGATCGCATTTAAAATCATTAAAACTAATGCGAACTTTCTTATTAAAAAGTTTTCACTCTACCGAAACATTTCCATCATTAATTCGTATTGAAAAGTATTGAAACCAGTACGAACTCTCGCATTAAAAAGTTTACACTCGATAAAAAATTTCGTCTCATTCTATCGCATTCAAAAGTATTTAAACATATGCGAACTTTCGGATTGAAAAGTTTTTACCTCGCTCAAAAAATGTGTCTCATTCTTTCGCTTTCAAAAGGATTCAAAGTAATGCGAACTCTCGATTTAAAAAGTTTTCATTTCGCTCTGAAATTTTCTCTCATTCGGTCGCATTAGAAAGCATTAAAACGAATGTGAAGTCTCGCATTAAAAAGCATTGTGTGCAAACATTTTTATCTTTCGTATTCAAACGCATTCAGGAATTTAATGTTATATAAGAAGTATCGCATTTAAACGTTTTCGGCTAAACTCCAATGCGAAACTGACACATAACAGACTTCACGGAAACAAATCCTGAATGCGAAACAATACTTTTGAATTTTACGTTTCTTGCAGGGTATCTTCTAGTCTCCAAAATAAACTTAGGGTGGGGATGGAGAAGAAAGAGAACAAAAAACGAAACAAACGCGAATCAAGATTGAAAATTTACAGAAACCGAAAGTGCGAATAGAATTTCAGAATAAGATAAACGAACGCATAGATGGGGCATCTTAGGAGGCGCTTAGAAGCAATAAATATATAGAGGGCACGTGGACTATGTTACGGGATATCATTGTTAAAACTGCGGCCGAAGTGTGTGGTACGGCGGCGGTAGAAAGAAAGTCTAGTGATGCGTGGTGGAATGCTGAAATTCCGGTAGCATGGCAAGAAGAGAAAAAACCTTACAAGAGAACATTACACATCACAGGTATTAGCGATGAGGAGAGAAATAGACTTGAAAATGATTACAGACACAAAAAGAATAAAGTTAAACGACTAGTCAAGGAAAGTAAAAATAAAATCAGAACAGAAGAAGAGAAAAAAATACAAAACGACTTTGAAGAACCATGAAACTATTATTTAAAGAAATGATGGGAAGTAAAGGTACAGAGTTTGCCAGCATGAGAAACAGTAAAGGTGAAATGCTATATGATACGGACGGGATAGTAGACGCTTTGAAAGACTCTTTTCAATAATTATTAGGAGGTGAAGCTATAGGGCAACAGAACTGCGACATAGAACATAATGAAAACCCAATTGAAAAAGTCTGTGTCACTGAGGTTAGAGATATAATTAAGTACTTAAAAAAACGGTAAGGCTGTTGGTGTAGACAGTATTAGCGCTGATATGCTTAAATACGGTGGTGAGTACGTACCTCACAGGTTGTGCGAATTGATAAATTTATGTATCTTGATGGGAGAAGTCCCAGACGATTAGAGAAAAGCGATTATCGTCCTAATATACAAAAGAAAGGGAGATAGAAGCAACTGCAATAATTGCAGAGGTAACAGCTTATTAAGTACCGTAACAGATCAAATATTTAGCTTAAGACAGATCACAGAAAAAAGTTGGAGAGTAGGAAAGAAAGTTTTCTGTGTATTTGTTGACCTAGAAAAAGCATTTGACAAGGTGAATAGAAGTAATCTTTGGGAAGTCCTTAAAGAGTACGGAGTCAATGGATGGCTCCTACAAACAATAAAAACAATATATGCAGGTAGTAAAGCGAGTGTAAGATATGAAAAGAATTTTCGTGATGTAAATATTCTTGATTTAACGTCTGGGAATAACAATTTAGAATTTTTAAGGAAAAACCTTATTTAATCGACTTCTTCCATCTTCCATTTTATATATATAATAAATGGTCTGGAAGAAGTCGATTAAATAAGGTTTTTCCTTAAAAATTCTAGCGAGTGTAAGGGTTAATGGGAAACTGAGTGACTGGTTCGATATTATACAAGGCGTGAGACGAGGATGCGTTATGTCCTCATGGCTATTTATCATATTTATGTATAAGTGTCTAAGAATGGCCCTCTTCGTAGGTACGTGGGTTAGCTTTCGCAGATGACAAGATTGTTATGGCAGAATCCGTCGAGGACTTGCAAAGAATGTTGAGTAAAGTGAACACAAGCATGAAGGACATGGGCCTCAGAATCAACGTAAATAAAACAAAAATCATGGTGTTTGAAGGAATAGGTGAGAAAAAAATGCGCAACATTGTCCTAAATGATTAGAGATTAGAACAAGTTGATAAGTACGTATATCTGGGTAGCCTATTCACTAGCGACGGAAAGATAGATGGAGAGTTAGATAGGCGCATAAATGAGGGTAAGAAGGTTATAGGTAGAGCAGGGTCCATTATCAGAAGTAAATACATATCAAAAAAAGCTAAAATCGCAATACATAATTCTATATTTCGAGAAATGGACCTGTCAAGAAAAGGACAAGAGCAAAATTATCGCGATTGACATGAATTTCCTACGCCAAATATGCGGGAAAACACTGATGCACCAAGTGAGAAACGAAATAATCCTCCAAGAATGTGGTGCAAAAGACACAATAGTTGACATATGGGCAAGAAATCAATTAAGATGGTTCAGACATGTTGAAAGAATGTAAGATGAACGACTAACGAAACAAATTTATAAAGGTAAAGTAAATGGCAGAATGCCCAGAGGCAGACCGCGGAAAGTATGGTTAGAATGTGTGAATGAGAGCTTAATCCGAAGAGACATAAGAAGCCATAGAAATACAAGAGCTTGCATGAAAAAATGCATGGACGTGAAGGAAGCTAGAGAAGTATGCCAGGACAGAAAAGTGTTGCGACAAATAGTTAATAAAAATAGTGTCAATAGAGTGAATGACGCCTGAAACAAAAGACCTTGGATACTAATGGGCCCGAGTGGGGAACCTCACCTGACGACCTTCATTCGGGGTGATCGCTAGAGAGATTGATCAGCAACCTGGGTCGGAGCAGTGTTGCGGAACAAACGTGTTATTTAAATGAATAACACGAGAATTCTAGATCAATCTAAAAAAGCTACAACCCCTAACCCACATTACTCCTTTCCTCACGGAGCGAGTCACGCCGAAAGGGAAATGGCTTAATGGTATAATAATAATATACATTTTTTTTCTCAGTAAAGTTTAGATCATGAATTTCATGCCCTTTTAAATTGATCATAATCATGGAAAGCCCTATCGAAACTGTAGTGAGAACATTAAAAAAAATTATATTTAATAGAGTCATAAATCGTTGGAACAGATATTATCCGCACAAAAGCTAACAAACACTTTTTTACGAATAAATAATTATCATCATTGTGAAGCTTAAATTGCATGACCTAAACTAATTTTGCGACCATACTTCTTCAACACATTTTGAAAAAAACTTACGATGGCAGGATCAAGCTATATGAGGCTGATATTCTTTAACTTCTAACTAATAATAAACTTAATTTAAAAAGAGTTTGATAAGTTTATGAAATTTCAGGTTTTCCAGGACGTTTTGAAAAATGTCGTGCCCTTTTTAGCCCCACAGAGCATTTTTTTTAAATTCCATTCCTTTTTCAGTTTTCCAAGTTTTTCAAACTCTGTAGCAACCCTGAAAAAGTCTACAAAACTGAACATCGAATTCCAAGAATTCTCAATTCAAAACGTTTCTAATTAAAAATTAAACCTTTCAAATTATACAACATTTCAAGCAGTGGTTATTAAAATTCGAACTTCAAAGTATAGATTCCACGAAATAGAATCATTTTTATTTTGAAGCTTTCAAACATAAACACTTTATGTATACTAACCATGACAAAAATACCTCCAAATAAAATAATACACTTGGGCTACTTCTTCCCTCATCGATAAAATATATCACTCAAGATTCAACACCCTATCCTTATTGTTTTGGGAGTGACGATTTAAAAAAACGTGATTTTCGTGGTTTAATATTTTCCTCCGTAAGTTCCAGAAAAAAAATCAACAAAATTCTGGTGCATAGACATAGTAATAATAGATATAAAAAACCTACTAAGACTTTTTTTGCACCAAATTCTAAAACCGAAAATTTAAAGCAATTGTCGACTATCCTGCGGGACTTCTTAAAGTATAAAACGCTCCTATGCTACGTATCCTTCGGGCCCTCCTTATCCCACGGGACTCCATCTTTCCCTTGGAATTCACCCGATCCCTCAGGACCTTATTGATCCCGTGGAACTCACTTATCCCACTGGGCCCTCCATATCCCACAAGATCCAACCTACCAACATATTGTATAGTGACAGGATGCTTAAGAATGCTTTTATTGGTTTCGTAGCCTCGAGCTAAAACCATTATACTTTCCCTCGGGGCCCCCATGCTTCTGAACTACCTTATTCCACCGGAACCTCCGTATCCCACAGGATCCAACATATAAATCAGGACCCCCACTGTCCCACGGGACCTTGCCTATCCCTTGGTGCCCTTTTTATCTTACGGGACCGCACCTATCCTTCTGATTCCACCCTATTCCTCAGGACAGTATAACCTATGGGGCGCTTCTTACCCCGCAGATCTCAACTTTTCCTCATCACATCCCTTATCCCTCAAAACCTCCGATCCCATCAGGCTCCACCTTTCCCGCGGAGCACCCTTATCCCACGGGATCTATCTAAGTATCCTTCAGGATCCTACTTATCTACTCCACCTTTCACTCAGAACCCGACCTATTCCTCAGGATTCCTCTATCTCTCCGAACCACCCTGTCAAACATGAACGCGAAAGTTAAGTCGTGCCAAAAGCTAGAGTCACGACGAAGTTATTAATAGTTATTTGTGATACAAGGACCCTAAGTGGCAGTTTTTTGGCCGAGTGTGAAAGTTGCAGTACGAGTCGGAGTCGAGGCTTAGTCAAGACGAAGAACGAGTACACTGCAATTCACACGAGGCAAAGTGCCACTTGGGGCCGAGTGTCACACACTGTTTTTTATCACACCAGTCGATCATAAGTGAAAATAGGTTGCATAGAGACCTAATCTAAAAACCTGAGCGGGAATCCAATCCAATTCAGTTCAATTTAATTCAATTCCCGAGACGAAGGACGAGTCACAAACTATTTTGTATCACACCAGTTAGCACAAGTGCAGTACGTCTACATGCCAAAGTTGGGGTGACTGCATTCATCGTACCATAAAGTACAGATATAAATGTCCTTCAGCCAATCAGAGCACAGTGTCAGTTACTTTATAGTACGCTGTACCCTAAGTAAAAAATTTACGGCCTAGGCTAAGAAGTGCTATTTTAGATATCGTTCACAGTACCTAAAATCGCACTTATGATGGCGGTGTGATAAAAAAGATTTTTTTCTTAATCCTGAATGTATTACTTATAAAGATTCTTTTACATTATATGTAGATTTATAAACTCACATAAGCAACGTTAAATATTCAACTTCTGAACAGCTGAATTAGCGATAAAGTATCGACTGATAAATAACGGAAATAAGTAATAAATAACGATAGCGTGAATTAATTATTTAATAAGTAACGAGAGGATCACTTGAAAGAATCCAAACGTTAATATTTATTATTTTCACTAAACTTAAATTATTTCATTCTTAATTTCGATCCTCTACAAATTTTAAATACTTTTCAATTTTATTTAGTTTGGGTACTCTTTGAAGGCAGGCAAGTGTAAACGCTGCCGAACTGATGGAAATTGAAAACGGCCAAACGTGATTCGAAAATGAATATTTCAAGGTGGGGAAAATGGGAACAACTTGTCCAACACTTGTACGCAATTAAGGCGAGCGTTGCCACTAATATCTTTATACGAGGGTCGGATATTGGACGCTGAATATGCCAGAAGTGTATACTCGACTAGGTCGGCCGAGTGACTCGGTTCTTCGGATATTAAACTTTGAAGATGCCGTTCCTGTAGTCGATACACTGAGTCAGCAAGTGTCATTAATAACTCTCGAGAAGATAAAGTGTTAAATATCCAAATACTCGAATACACATCATTACCTCAACTTAACGCTCATTTTAAATAAAAGGATCAACGAAAAATAGTAGTGATAAATTAATAAACGATATTCTTGATGTAAGGTTTTCGACCAGGTTAATAAATATTTACGTTTTGGATGTTAGATTTTTATAATAAACTCGATATTTATTTCTGAAAAATCACTTTATATATAAATCTCCAATACATTAAACAATCTACTACAAAATAGTGTATATCACATCACATATATTTCGCGCAGTATAAAAATAAAATAACTTTTTCAATTATGAATATTGGTTTCATAATTCTAGATTTATTTCTTACTTATTTACAACAATAAAATATTCACATTTCGTTATATCTGATATAATATAGTTATTATTTTACATAATTTACTTAAGCATATAAAACCGGGCACATGACACAGTCATTTAATATACCTATTTTTTTTATTCTGTGAACTGAGATTTTATTTTTATGATTCGATTTTTTTCTGTATTCGATTTGTGTTTAATCAGGGTGGCCACTAAGATACAAAAAAACAACGTTTTTAAATTTCAAAAAATAAATTCACTTATAATTGATATTTAAATATTCAAATTTCGAAGCTGTACATTTTTTTATTTGTAGGCTTCAAAATTAATTACATTAGAATTCGAAGCTTAAAAACTTTGCAAATTTCTGAGTGAGATTCACAAGCGTAAAATTTGCATAATTTAAACAAAGTAAATACCCAAATAGTCCAAACTGACGAGCGTTAATATATTATAACAAAACGTTCGTCTTTTCTCAAAATATCAGCGAGATAACTTCTTAGTTTAAAAATGAGAAGGCGGACAAAAATACATGCGAAACACGGCAAATTATAACGTCATAGAATACCACTTTTCCTTCAAATTTTATTTTGTTTTAAACTGAAAGCCATTAAAATTGAAGAATTTGTATGTAAAATTTTCAAACTTAAAAAATGTCGATACTAAGCATTCAAAGCTGTAATTTTTTTATTTTACATACCTCACAGTGAAAATATACAAAACTATAGCGTTGAAAATGAAATAATTTTTAATTCCGTGTGCTCACAAAAGCTGTACATTTTCCAACTTGCAACATTCGGGATTGAATAATCAAAAATTAAAGTACTTTCAAACTTAATTCAAATTTATATTTAGCTATCCAAAACTACAAAATTTAAAACTGGAAAATAATTACCTAATTTGAATAAATTTTAAAATTATACCTAATTTCATTCTATATTAAGTGACATTTATAGGGATTATATAGAAGATTATTAATTAAATAATACATTCATGGTTGTTTTTAACGTTAAGAATGAAAGAATTTTACACTTTAAACTTTCAAAACCAATTGGTGAAAAAATTCTCCAAAATTAACTAATTTCAAATACGAAGCTTTGAAAATTAAACAATTTTAAACTTCGTTTAATGCTAGGCAATTTTTAAATTATAATTGTAAAATTAAAATTACTGAAACCCTTTAAAGTTGAATTATTTCAATTTTAATTGTATAGTTGAAAATTCATAACGCTGGAAACTTAGTTAATCAGAATGAAACACATTGTTTAATAATAATTAATACTTACAATTTAGAATAGTTATATTTTTAAATATATTTTTAATCATTTTCTTATTTTTCAACCCATACAATTTTGTACCTTTTAATTTAAATTTAAATTATTTAAACGTTTGTATGCAATCTTCAATTTGAATTGTTCAGGTTTAAAGAATTTATATTCGCAATTATTATTGAAGTGCTAAATTTTAACTTGATGAGTCAGATGACTTTCAAATTGTTTCATTATAAAGATTAGTTCAGTTACTGCTTTTTCACTTCATTTTGGACGTCTTAAAGTAAACATTTTTTAGTTATAAATGCTTTTAATTTGAACTTTCCTAAGCAGGAAACTCAGGAAACTGAATTGAATAAATATAATTCTAAAGTGTTAAAAAATTGCTCATTCCGAACCAAAAGTATTAAAGCGTTAAAATTCGGTGCAATTAAAATTAAACAATTGGATAGGTTTTCCTACCAAAAAGTAAAAAATATCCGATCAAAAAATAAATTCACTGTAATTGCTCAGTTTTTTCTGTTTTCAACAAATGTCCAGCAATCTCCAGGTTATCTCAGTTACCTGGTTCAGCGGCCACCCGAATGCTCATCGATTCATTCGCTTTAAATTAATAATCGTAAATTTTTTGTAACTCTAAAAACCTTCAAGTACAATCCTCAATTCTTAAGAATACAACGTACCAAAAATTATTCATCGTTTTAAGTCTCCTGTGAGAAAAACTGTAATTGACCAAGATCTTTAACTTGAGAATATTTTTTTGTTTTGTTTGTTTAAATCTGTAAGTATTTCAGCAAAGATATCTTTGGGACATTTCGTTCGGTCATCTAAAGTCTTTTTTTTTAGTGCGAAATTAATTTTCTTTCTAGCTTCACACAATGTGACTCTCACATACTGTTCTTATCTTTTTTCTTCCGAAATAGACATTTCATTTTGAGGGTATCGTGGAGAATCTCTGCAACCTGGACTACATTTTCTATGCCACATACCGTTCCTCTTTTCTGGAAAACTCGGTTCTTTACTTTTTGAGTAAAATCATTCCATTCAATTTCGTCATTTTTTTCAAAAACGTCACAAATTGTCTGTATAAACCAGCTTCCTAAGAAGCAAAAAGTTATTTAAAACACAACTCACAACAATTCTGTTGGGAAGAAAAAAAACATCCCAAAAGTTGCACAAACCTTCTTTCGTATTCCGTACACTTCGAAATTTCCCAACTGTTGCCACAAACATGACAAAGTCAGATAATCTAGCACTGTCATGTTCATTCATCACTTGGAGCAACATTTCTTTTCTAAGTGGATCATCTAATGTGAGATCAGCACTTAATTGATTCGTAACCCTTGAAGGTCCATCTGTTTCTTCTCGACCTAACATTAAAATTATATTAAATAACCTTTTTTGTTATTTTAAATTTTATTTTTCCAATGCATAAGATGCCAATAAATTAAACCAAAGATGTTTCCATATTAATAAAAAACTGCGCCAGCGTTGTTGGAAATTATTAAATTATCAAATCATTTTCATAATAAAATAGCACGTCTAATTAACTTTTTACAGCGCAATGAATGTTTACCCGAAAATTCTATATTCATATACATAATTATGCGTACGTCCAAATGAAAAGGTATCAGCTTGTCGGTATGAAGTTAGGCACATGGGGCTACTGCTAGATATACTCTCCAACTTTTAAGAAAGGATTAGTTCCGGAAGATCGATAACATTTCAAACGGGATGTGCCTAATAATACGTGCCCGTGTTAATTTTTTTCTTTAAGCGCAAAATATACTTTATTCCGGTCCGACTCGGAACTCGAGAATTGTGTCAAAAAAGAGAAAATGTGAAGGTATCACCGTCACATAAAAACCGAAAATAGCCAATATTGACCCTACCACTCGAAAACGCTTATAAATTCTAAAATATAATCGATATTCTCCTCCCTTTTCATTTGTGCGTATATATATATATCATTTAAAAAAGGGTTAAACAACCACCGCATGGTCCCACTGGGAGCAACTGCCATCTAAAAAATGACACCGGCTCCCAGTAGAACCACGGTAAATCACACCTATGGCCACGTCTCACTACCGTGATATATATATTCTCAACTCATATCATACCTAAAGAGTCGCCCTGGCAAGCTTGGACTAAAACCATTTTAATTACTCCTTTTAACGTGGGAGTGCACATCTCCTCTCTCACTTTCTCAAACTTGACATCGTTACCATCACTCGTGACAACTGTTCCTGAAATAAACACATTTATAATCAATAATACATCTAAATAGTTATCTGAAATAATTAATAAAATCTGTAGAAAGAATGTAGATTAATTAATAGTCTTCAAAATGTCTACAAAATTTAATGTTAAAAAATCCGGCGAGTGAAAAAATTATTTTTTCAACATTCACATCAAAAGTTGCACTTCTCATGCTTCTAAATTGTACCTGAAGGACTTCATATCCGCAGATGGTAGGTAAAAAAAATTTGTTGCATATGCGTAGTTTGAAGATGACCCTACTGCGAATACCTATAGGTGCCTATATAAGCCCTAAGTAGTATCCTACATAGGATCCTTTGAAGAGTTTAAAGGTATACCCATATAGTTTCCTATAGGTATTACCTATATGAAATGAAACAGGACCCTACGTAGGAAACTATATGCATTCCCATAAAGGTATTTAGGTTCCTACTTCCTACGTCAAAACCTATATAGGAACCTATATAGGTCCCTGTCCGTTAGTCGAAAAAATGACTGAGTATCTGTAACTGCTACAGAAAACTTCTGCAGGATTATATATAGGACCCTGTTTCATTTCCAATAGGTGAAACCTTTAGGAAACTATATAGGTATATCTTTCAAGGATCCTCTGTAGGATCCTGCATAGGGCCAGTGAAAGTCCGAATACAAAATCGCAGCACCAAGATTTTTTTAGTGGGTGTTCACATTCAAACAAATACAATTCAATGAAAATGCAAAGTTTAAGAATAAATACTGGAAAATAGCAATCGGTGCAAATGAATATTAGGTCAAGGGGTATATTATGCTAACTAAAAAATGTTCCCAAATCTTGGCACTATTATCCTTAATTTTCAAAAAAAAAAAAATTAAAAATAAAGTTGTGCATTATTTTAGTCTTTTGTATGCCAAAGTAAAGTAATCCATTAACAGCGACAATTAAAATAAAATATCAATAATATCATTAATCAATTTTAAAGGGGACACGTTGACACTAGAGGTAAAAAGTTGACACTTTTTTGAAAAAAGTATTTTTTGAACCACTCTTACATATGTAGTATATCCCAGAAAACGTTAAAAAAACAAAATTATGGTTCTGACCTTTTTTCGAAAATAGTTCATATAATATCAAATTTTGATTTTTGCGGCACGTTCTTGTAGCCTTTTATGCTATACACTATACAGCACAACCTGAAATGTTCTTTTAGGACTTTTTTTAGTCCCTTACTCTCCCTCGTCTAGATAGTTTTATTCCCTAATTTTCAGGTTTTATCGAATCTGCAGTAGTACCTATACGATTATTATTGTTAACATTATTAAGTATTATTCACTTACTTTCCTTCCCGTGGCTTAGGATAGCAAGAACAATGCAATCGTACTGTTGTTTAGAGTATCTGCCAATTGTTTTTAATTCTCGTAGAAAATCTGGTTTGTTTAAATCATCTCTTACTTGGACCTCAAATCCAAAATCTTCCAATGTCGTCTTCAATCTAATAACATCCGTTTCGGACCCATCTCTCGAGCTGTACTTCTACAAATATTTAGAATTTAAAAATAAAATTAAAAGGCATTTCACATTACTTCCATAAGTTCAGTTAGCCACGAAAGTTGTTGGAAAATCGGGGTGCCCGAGGACTTTCAAATAATACGAAGAATTCACAGAATGTAGAAAATTTTGAGAATGCAGGGAATTCGGGGAATTCAGAAAATTCAGAAAATAAAGGGAATTCAGAGAATTCGGGGAATGCAGGGAATTAAGAGAATTCAGGGAATCCAGAGAATTTTAGAATAATTAAAGAATTTGGTAATTCAAAGATCTCGGGGAATTGAGAGAAATCAAGGAATTTGGAAAATTCATTAAATTTAAGGCTTTCAGCGAATTGAAGGAATTCAGCGAATTAATGGAATTAAGAAAATTTCAGGAATTCTGAATATTCACAGAATTCAAGGATTTCTGAGAAATCCAGGAATTCAGCGAATTAAAGGACTTCAGATAATTTAAGAAAGTCAGGACACATAAGGAAGACGGGGAATTCAGGAAATTGAAGGAATTAAAGGCATTCAGAAGATTTCAGAGGAGGTAAAAGAATTTAAAACGAAAACAAAGAATTAGAAGTAATTCAAAATACACTGAGAATCCTATTTAAGTAACAATCATTTAAGTCGTTCCTAGAATTACAGTCCTCGACAGTTTGATGATTCGGGGCTCGCAGGTCCGAGAGAGGCGATGCCTAGTAATGCGTGACAACCAGTAGCGTAACGAAAAAGCGGGCAGTGCCCTTAGCGCGTTAGTTGCGTCCGCACTTAAATGGAATTCCCAGTGTAGTTCTCAATAATATCCTAAATCAGAGAGTATTAATTACTGAACCTGTTTAGTATTTGCTGTGGCAGAAAATTTTTCTTGGTTTATAATTACACATAGTCCTCTTTGAAAATCATAAAATTCATTTTCTTGCTTCGCGATATCGTTTTTTGGTGTTTGCTGGCAATTTTCTGCAACTATTAATAAGCTGTTATCCATGCTGCTTTGTGCATCTTGCATATTTCGTTCACTATTTTCGTTATTAAGATATTCCAAATCTCTATAAATTTGATTGTTCTTAGTGTAATTTATTTTCCCTAAGGCCAAAAACAAATTGTTCAACTTTCCATTTTCATCTGAAATAACAAATTTCGAATGTAATAAAATTTTCAATACTATGTATTATTAGATGATGTTATTTTATGTCGACCAGGTAATAAAATTAATTAGAAGATGTTATGATTGTTGGTATACTGGTCCAAAATTTATTAAGAAACTTTAACGTTTCGCCCTTCGACGAAGGGCCTCCTCAGCCGTATAAATATGTATCGCCTAGACACAGAAGACATAAAAAAATATTACATTGTATAAAAAACGAAGTAAAAATTTCCCTTATGTTAATTCTTTACCATCTTAATGAAAAGAAGTCATTAAAAGATCCTGGAGTAAGGAAAGATCCTGGAGTAAGTAATTTCAGCCGACTTTTTGTTAAAAATTATAGTCATGTAATATTTTTCCAAAACTGATGTAGTGGATGTTAAAAAATAAAAAATGAAACGACTTGCATATTCTATTGGCTTTATCAGGATATAAAGATAAAAATGTTGGTGGTCCATCACATTATCCTTTCAGCCAAACAGAAGCAAGTGACATTTCTTAAATACAGAAAATTAATGTCGTATAAACAAGGTGGTTACAGAATAAATTTGATTCGCTGCTCAATGGTCTGTTGTGGGCGCATTATATATCCTACGTCATAAATGAGATAGGAAAACGGAATCTCTCTTATTATCTTATCGTATCTATATATTTATTTTCTAAAGTATGGAATCTTTATTCATTATAAATTAGATATTGTAATTCATATTGGGTTGAAATTAATTCTATGAACAACAGTATGCTATAGAATCAATAGCTATTGGTGCTATTAATTAACAATTATTAGAGTTATTAATTTTTTTTATATATATACCACTCAGACCATCGATGTCAGTTCTTTTGTTGACCGAAAATTTATTCTTCGCTATATGAAACATTTCTCTGTATAATCTTTGTTTCTTATTTAGTTCAACACCTAGTACATTAACATGTTCAAAATCGAAGTGATGATACTTCGTATGAGAGTGATACGCCAATTCTGTGTTCCTATCATCGTGCCTGCAATCGTATTTGTGTTAATTCATTCTGGTATCGATATTTCTTTCCGATTGGCCAATATAAACACATTTACAACCCATGCAATTGACGCCATAGATCACATGTGTCTTTAAACCCTTTTTTAATGGATCCTTACCGTTATTAAAACATTTAAAACCATCATGGTCAGAACGTAGAACGACTTTAAAACCCAATTTTTCAAACATTATTTTTAAATTATTGCTGTACATTGCTGTATATGGTAAGATCAAAAACTTATCTCTATTATTGTAATTATTTTCGAAGTTTGTGACGTTATTAGTATTAGTATTATTATTATTTTTACTATTGTTTCTATCCTCAATATGTTCCAACCTTTTGTTCATAAACTTAGTTATACAATTTTTAGGATAATCATTTTCAATTAAAGTTTTTGTGACTAAATCAAGGTTCTTATAGTTTTGAATGTATGGTTAGAAAGTCTAACTGCTCTGTCAACCAAATAATTAACTACAATGATTTTGTATTGTAAGGGTGTAAATGTATTAAAATTCAAATACCTTCCCGACCATGTGGGCTTCCTATACCAATCGGTGCTCAATTTGCCATTGTCTCTTTTTACTAAAGAGTCTAGGAAGCTTATACTCATGTTGTTTTCCCTCTCTATAGTGAACTTAAGCCTTGTGTTAAATTTGTTGAACCTTTTCAACAAATCATCGATATTATTCTTATGAACACAAGTCAGAACATCGTCCACATAACGAAAGAAAAACTTTACTTTGTATGGAACATTTCTGAGAATACTACTTTCTAGATTTTCCATTATCAAATTGGCCACCGCAGCTGATATAGGAGAGCCCATAGTTACACCAAAGGTTTGCATGCAGAACTTATTGTTGAAAACACAGTAAGCATTATCAAGACAAAATTCCAGAAGTGTTATAAAAGATCCCTGAGGCAGAGAGGTGGGATCACTGATCTGTGGCCATTTTTTCTTTACATTAGCAACAATGAGCTTGTGTGAAATATTAGTGAATAAAGACGTAACATCAAGTGATATCACCTCAAAATCCTCAGGGATATTTTCAATCTTATTGATCTTTTCCACACAGTCAAAACTATCTTTTATAAAAGTACTCGTTTTTCCTAAGGTTTTTTGAATCGAATTGCCAATAAATGTTGATAAATTATATAAAGGTGATCCTATGAATGACGTTACTGGTCTCATAGGTGTTCCTTGTTTATGTATGTTGGGTAACCCATAGAATTTAGGCGAAACACCGTTGCAGCTTTTTAAAAATTTACTTCAATTTTGATCTAAAATGTTAGTTTTAATCATATTACCAATAATTGAATTTAATTCTCTTTTGACTTTATTTGTTGGATCTGTATTTATTTCTATGTAGGTAGTTTTGTCTTCAAGTAGAATTTCACACCAGTACACCAACAATCATAACATCTTCTAACTATGTATTATTATTGATAATAATATTATTTCGAGAGTGAAGGCAACTCTTAAATACTGATATAAATACAGCCCATCTAGTACGACGACCCCCATACAACCACTACCGAGCCAAACGGTGCTTAACTTCTGTTATCACACGCAAGACCTTCAACAATTCCATATGTCCCCCTACCTATGTTACAGATTAATATTTAAACTACAAATTAGGATGTAATTTCTTATCTCGTTTCTTATGTAACTTTTTATCGTCATCCTGTTTGGTAAAATTAAAAAATCGAATTATTGAATCATTCTGCAAATACGAGACACACGAATTACTGCATTTTTCGCGCTGCACTAAAAACATGCATCCTAACTTGTGACCCTCCCTATGCTTCTATAAAAAATATAATACAATATTGTATCAAAAACACAGGCCCAAACTATTTCAGGGTGTCCAGCGATTCCTAGGAACGAAATTCAAGCTCTTTACCCGGTTTCCCCGGTAAGAAGTTAAGTTTTTCCAGGTCTCTTTTCCTCACATCAAATAAAGAAATAATCGTTTGTTATAGATGTAAAAAATGAGCCATTACATTTTTCATTGGTTAACAATAATTTTTAAAGGAAGCAGGACCATAAATGAACAAATTCTTCATTTTTTGCGGACATAAGTCGTCTTTGAAATCTTTGTGAAATCTTTTGAAATTTTTGTAAAATATCTGAAATCCTTGAAACCTTTAAAATCCTTGAAATCTTTGTGAAATCTTTTGAACTTTGTATGAAATCTTTGTGAAAGCTTTCTTTATTCTTTGTTTGTGAAATCTTATGTTCGTTTGAAATCATTGAAATATTTGAAATCGCTTAAAATCTTTGAAATGTTTTGAAATCTTAAAAATCAGGTTTGTATTATTTTGAAATCTTTATGAAATTTTTTTGAAATATTTGAAATATCGGCGAAATCTTTCTGAAATCTTTTGTATTCATTTGAAATCATACAAAAATATTTTAATCTGTGTAAAATCTTTTGAAATTTTAGAAATCTGGTTTAATCTGGTTTACCTCCCTTTTTCAAATCTTTAAAATCTTTTGAAAGTTTTAAAATCTTTGGAAATGTTCGAAATCTTTGTGAAATCTTTGAAATCTGGTGTACATGCCTATTTCAAATCTTTGAAATCCCTGCAATCTTTATGAAATGTTCGAAATCGTTGGAAAATTTTTGTGAAATCTTTTTTATTCGTTGAAATCATTGAATTATTTGAAATCTTAGTGAAATTTTTTCAAATCTTCTCAAATTTTTCGAAAACCTTTTGAAATCATTTCAAATCTTTGAAATTCTTTAAATCTTTTGAAAGTTTTAAAAGCTTTGTGAAATTGTTGTGAAATATTTGAAATCTACCGTGTGGAAAAATTTCATCAGGTCTGGCTTCATCTAGACTGTCTAGTCGGGGAGATCTGATCTGGCCCAGGTATGGCGCTAGTCTAGCCCAGGTCTAACTTTATGTAGATCATCTAATCTGGAAGCGTCAAGACTGGAAACCAGACAGTCTGGTGTGGACCGGGCCAGCGCCAGAAGATTTTTCCACGTGGGCTGGTTTAGACGCCTTTTTTAAATCTTTGAAATCCGTGAAATCTTTTTAAAACGTTCAAAATCCTTTTAAATATTTTCAAAGCTTTGAAATCTTTTGAAATGTTTTGTAATCTGGTATACACACAAAAACCGAGTGGTGAAATCCTGAAAAAATCCGTTCAATGGCCATGGCTCATTCTAATTCTGAAACTGTATTAACATTGAAATTCTCAACTAATAATTTTTATAATTTGTAAGTGGAATATCAAAAAAAAATGTATACTTTAACATTCTATGTTAGCGGAGACGAAAATAAAAAATGTATAAAATTATTCACAATATTAAAGTCTGTTCAATGCAATCTATAAAATAATTGGTAAAGTCTACAAAAATGCCTAGAAATCTCTTTATTTATTCTGTAATGAGTAAAAGATAAATTATATCTTTATAAATAAAAAACTTTTCAGTAGCAAAATTCCTTCTAAACGAAATGTTTCTTTCATAATAGACTAAAAGATTTAAATTACTTTTCGCATTTCAATAAAATAACTGTTTAAAAGAAAAAAATTTTTATTCAAGGTTCTCGTGAAATATTCAAGGAGCTTTCCAGATTTTCAAGGTTCCAAAAAAATTCAACAAGAATTCCAGATTTTCACGGTTTGCAATGTCGCTGGACACCCTGATATATGCATTTATGAAAAAATAATACATACTGTACTTACTAGCCTAACCAAAAACATATAACCAAATTTTTGTAAAAACCTGTGTTCATTTACCTAAAACAGGAGTTGGCGCACACGCATTAGGCGCGACCCCAAGGTTGTAAATTAAAGTATAACCATAAACCGTTTTCCATTTTTCTAGATAGTCATTTAGCGGAGTTGTGTTAAAATTTTTGTAAAATTCGGTTTAATAGTGTAAGCTCCAGGTAGTGTAAATTACTAAAAAATAGATTTTTTTGCAATTAAAAGTATAAAATCTTGAAAAATAATTAATTAAATCAAGATTTCGCGAGACATTAGTCCTAGATATTCATCTAACAGATTTTTACTTAAAGTTTTGTATAAATTGGTTCAATAGCACAAGTTCCAGGTCGACTAAATTAGTGAAAAAATCGAATTTTTTCAGTAAAAATGCACAATTTTGAAGAAATAATTGAGGAATTAAAAGTATATTAAAATCTTTAATCCAGACAGTAGAGTAGTGTAGCCTCCAGGTGCAGAGATCACAGCGCACAAAGAACTCAAAAAAGGAGAAATAGGGGAATATTTTCAAGAAAAAGGGGAAGCATGGGGGACAGATTAAACATTTATTTTTGAATTTAGAAAATAAGAAACAATCTTTTTATAAGAAATTGTATGTTTTTATACATTTAAAATATATAATTTATATAATTAAATAATATATTGTATAAATTGTTATTTCATCTTTAACATAACTACTAATAAATGTAAATTAGAAACAACACTCGTCAATGCTCTGAAACTCAGACTAAAAATAGTTCAAGTTTGATCGCCTAAAATATATCCTATAAAATATCCATAATAACAAATTTTTGAATATTAAGAGTTCTACAAATTTTGGAAACGAAATCTCTTGATATTCTTTGAAATTTTTGGAAATAACTAGAAATCCCTTGAAATCAAATTTAATTTATGCCCTAAAGTTCTCCAGAAATTCTTTAAAATACCTCGAATTCCTTGAATATAAATTAAGTTAAAATTATTAATTGAATTGCTCTAAAAAAAAACGATTAAATAAAGCATTTAAAAATCCATAAGAACAAATTTGTAACTATTAAAAGTTTAAAAATTTTTTGAAACGAATCTCTTGAAGGTCTTTGGAATTTTTTTAAATAACTGAAAATCTTTTAAATCCTTTTGAATTTTACCATGTCCTTCATATTCTTTGAAATTTGTTGAAATTCGCGGAAATCCCTTGAACTAAAATTTAACTTATTCCTTGAAGTTATCTAGAAATTCGTTAAAGCCCCGTACAGTCGCTCGAACTTTTCCGAAATAGTAAAAATCCATTAAAATATTTAGAAATCATGCGAAATTTCATGAATGTAAGGTAAATTAAAATTATTAATTAAAATGCTTCTATTCTTAAGACCACAATCTATTTAAAAGTCCATAATATCATATTTTTAAATAAAGGAGTTCTAGAAATGCTTGAAACGAATTAAATAATTTAAGAAATGATTAATTCTAGTTGGCAAGATATGTTTGAAAAAAACTCTATCTTCCTAATTATGATATTTTCATGGATGTCATATTTTTTAGACATCTGGAAATCTTAACTGTGTCCATAAATACTGTTAGTCACATATGTCTTGATCAACTTTAAATAGTAATATTTTTTAAATCTACAATTCAACATTGTTTATATTTGAAAAATGTACATGTACAATTGACAATTCAGAAATTGTTGAATTTAAAACGTCTAGAAGTTGGCTAATACTAAAAAATCAAAAAGGTTTAATTTTAAATTGTCTAAGTACTAAAAACAGTATCTACTTCAAAATTTTGAAGTGTGCGAAGATTCTTCATTTGAGAAAAGGCCGTGGCTATGGGTACCGAAATTTCGGTACAAATAGCCACATTTGTTTCGGTACGTGTAGACAATTCATCAACAAAAAGTAAGAGGAAGAGGTTTGTTTAAATTTTGATAAACCCTTATATTAATTAAATATTATATAGAAGGTATATTGAAAGAAAAATTATTAAACATCATCTAGAACTTATTAAATTTGTGTTCAATCCAAAAACGCCATTAAGATCAGTTGTAAATCTTGTCATTCTTGTTTGAATTTTGGTCTAATCGGAAACTAATTGTTATAACATGTCTAACATAATGACAATTGTTATTCAAATTTAAAATGAAGAATCTTCAATGTGAACAGACACTCGCACTTTATTATAGGTCATATAAAAATATTTAATTTTTATAGGTTCAGCGAAAAAATATTTTAGCTTTAATGCTTTATTTAAATCCTAACTAGTTTAGTTTAAAATTATTCAAATTTAAAAAAGTTAAAAATAATTATAATAGATAATTCTGTAAGTTAAAAAAAGGCTTTCACTACTCGCGGTAGCATTTTCTAGTTTTGAATAGAATAATTTTTCAGATGTAAAACGAAAATTTGTATTTTCAAATATCGTATATTGAAAGAGACAATGGGAAAAAGGGAAGTTTTTCGAGAATACGGGGAATTTTGAAAAAAAGGGAAACGCAGGGGAATAGGGGAAAGACTATGCACCCTGCAGGTTTCATTGAATTATTAAAAAGTCAAATTTTTTGCATAAAAAGTGAAATATGTCTAGAAATAATCGATGCATGAAAATTTCCTGAAAATTGCCCCTGGAGCTTCATCTAGTCAATTTATCCTGAATATTTTAGACAAATTGGTTTTAAATTGTAGGCTACAAGACGACTGAACTTTGCTAAAAAATTGAATTTTAGACATACAAAACTAAAATACCTTTAGAAATAATTAATTAATTAAACAAATCTTTTTAAAAACCTATACAGCTTCATCTGTTTAATTCACCCTGGAATTTTTAGACGAATTGTTTAAAAATGTTGGGCTATGTGTGGACTAAAATGTTTAAAAAATCGAATTTTGGACAGAAAAACAGAGATACACACACACACACATTAAAAAGTAATCAGTATAATCTTCTTTTTTTTAATAAATCCAAGATCATTTGAGCATTTTAGAATGTATCAAAAAGAAGTCAAGTTAAGTAGGAGATAAAATCTATCCCATTCACGATTAATATATCATTTTACTGAATATTACTTTAAATTAGAAAATTGTACAAATGCTAATTACAGGATGATCAGAATATTTTTGAACATTAAAAGAATTTAATCAATTTATTAAAAGCGAACGGCCATTAGTGCGTGCATAACGCGACAATTTTCTAGTTTATCTATTATATATAAATTTTAATTGAGCTATAGAATACCTGAAACGGAAATAAATTCTTTTTTGATCCAGAAGAGGAGAAACAATTCAAGTTCTTCTCTTTGCACTTCGCGGGTTTGTAATTCATCAATTAATGATCTTGTCTCCTCATTATTCAGATCATCACAAAGGTAATATAAAGCCTTTAAAACTATGTTTAGGTTTGGAGAAACAAGTGGATTTTCAACTTGAAATCTCTGTTCGAAAATTAGTTGCTCTTCTTTTGTAAATCCTAATTTTCTGATGACTTCTATATTTTTAATAATTAACAAAGCTTCTAAAAGCTTCTCTTCCCAATCATTTTTCGGAGAAGTTTCAATCCATTCTTGAAGCATACATTCTTTATTTCTCTCTAGAAGATCTGTTATCTTCTTATATGCGTGCATCACATATTCTGAAGAGGTCATTAAAAAAATAATAGATATTTTCTCATAAATGTCCAGATCCTTTTCCATCTCCTTCAGGAAATTTATCTTAATCTTATCCTTTGCCAGATTTACATGATTGCTGCAAACACTGGCGTCGGTCAGTAAACTCATATTGCTGTAAAATCATAAAAAGAATTTAGGCCTTATAAATTGAAAATGAAATTTACGATTATAAAATTATGATTTGAGCTTACAAATAATATAAAATAAATTTATTTTAAATTATTTTTGAATTTTATGTTAAGGACATGTACTTTGCACAGGTAAACTCTCGACCTACTGAAATTTTAGTACTCATTGCAAATTGACATATATAACATATATATATATATATATATATATATATATATATATGTGTGTAGGAAATTAAATATTTTACTGAGATAGAAAAATATAAACAATTTTTTAGATTCTGATTTATTGACAGCTTTTTTATTGCGACCTTTAAATGCTTCTTCAAAAAACAAATTGCAAACATCCATGTTTTTGAATGTTTCGTGAAACATTTCAACAAATTAATTTCATTCTTGGGTTTGACTTTTTTAAGAATTCGAAAATAATTTTTTATGGTAAGTTACAGATTCTGAAAACTGTATTGCGTTGTTTTCACTGCTGCTGCTGTAGTCATGTGTAAACAAAGCACAACAGTTTGCTCATGGGTATTTGCACATTTCAAATTTCATTTACTTGTGGTGTGCTGCAATTCGGAAAATTTAATGTTGCGGTTTATTAAAGCTTTTCGAAAGTTTTTTTCATAAATAATCATTAATCGGTAACGTAAGATTACCCAGTCATTTTTTAACTAAGTTCCAATTGTTTAAACAATTGTAATTTGTTTAAACATTTGTTTTTTTTCAAGTAAGTCGCAAAATGAACGTATTTTCTAGACGTTATGAGTACTTTAATCAATGATGATGATAAAATAATTTGTGTGAATAATTTTACAATTACTTAAATAATACGTGCTTGTTCGAGTATATAGTTAATATTTTTAGGTACTGATTTGTTATCTAAGAATACTTGTGAATGTTTCAACAAATTTAAAATTATTTAAAAAATTATATTTTGTTTAAGTATAATACAAATATAATTGTAAAAGTATTTGAACAAATTATGTCATTTTTATAATTGATTAAACAACTCATAACGTCTTAAACATACGTTCATTTCGCGACTTGCCTGGAAAAACAATTGTTTAAACAAGTTAAAATTGTTTAAACAATTGAAAGTTAGTTAACAATATACTAAAATACGAAGTTATTTATAACACATAATCGCATTTAAATATTAGATTTATAAAAAGCTGACTTTTTCTCATGTTAAATCAATGGGAAACTTCATGGTCTTTTCGCGACCCCTAAATGTTAACCGATTCCGCTAAAATTTGGAGATTTCTTTTTCTGGACATTCGAAAACAAAAACTTCAGGTTGAGAGCAAATAAACTCGAAAACTAACAAATAAGGGCCACACTAGCATATACCATTAATAAATTTCTGAAAAACATGGATGTTGGTGATTTGCAACATTTTTAGAAAATTATTTTTCTGGGTCAGCAATTTTGTATTTGTCTTTTCTTGTTTAACATAGAAAATGTATGTAATGCATAAATTAAAATTGTTAAAAAAAAACAATTCCATTTATAAATAAGAATTCATACATACATTTATAAAAAACACTCAATCTGCGAAAACTATCGAATTACATACTGTCATTCGCGATTTTAATATTTATAGAAGAATGGAAATCTAAGAATGTAGGGATTATAGTGTTTAATATTATGTATATGACTAGAGATAAATAAGAAAGTCGAAACTTAAAGAACGGCTAACTTCGTTGAATGCTGAGGGGAAAACAATGGACAGATAGAGGCATGGGACTAAACCCTATTTTGTTAATATCGTTGTAAAGAAGTAATGTTTTCTATACAAGTGTATTTCATGAAAATTAGTTTTTAATTTTAAGAACTATTTGATGAAATAATAAAATGATAATAATTATTTATTACGAAGATATTACAAAAATAAAGTTTGTTCCCATGCATTTGATGCCACTGTTTCTCCTCAGTACTCGACGAAGTGAAGTTAGTAAGTTAGTTGGCGATGAAGTAAAAATGCCTAATGTAGTGTTCACTAGAGATGTTCACATATGCACGTGCATGTACTATACGTCAAAAATATGTATATATAGATAAATGTAGTTTTTACATTGTTTGACAGTGTTCATTTATATTGAGCGATGAAAAAATCAACGATAATGGTCCCTTATCACTAATTACTTTTAGTAAATTTCACAAGAAATCTCGATAAACACTTTCAATTACATTCTTTATACGTCTTCAAATTTCCTAACCGCCCTAACCTCACTTCACGAAGTACTTCGTGCATGTTGGATTGGAAGTAGACATTGAAGTAGATAGGTCGCTGACTCCGTGGAGAAACGCGAATGGCAATTAGAAAGAGAAGGAAGAGAATGATAGGCAACCTGTCTCTTTCTGGTCGAAGGTGATTGGTCTAGAGCCTAAGCCATGATCCAAGAAGCTATTAGATATTTTAACTTAAACCACCAGCCAACTTCACTTCCTTGAGTGCTGAGGGGAAAGCAGTGGACCAAATGCATGGGACAAAACTTTATTTATGTTATATTTTTGTAATAAATTATAATTATTGTCATTTTATTATTTCATTGAATAGTAGTTAAAAAATAGAAACTATTTTTCAAATACATTTATATCGAAAAAATTAGTTTTTACGAAGATATTAACAAAATAAGGCAAAAATTGAGCGAATCCCTTACATTTGATCCATTGTTTTCCCCTCAGCAGTTAACGAAGTGAAGCTAGCTGACTATGAAGTGAAAGTGCCTAATGGTCTCGCCACGCGCAACTAAAAAAAAGTGAACCAATCAAATGGTCCGTAGAAATTCGTACAGCGGCCTCCATTTTTAAAAGGACGTCAAGCGGGAAGCTTAAAGCAGCTTCAACGCTACATGTGTTAATTGCAGAAAAAACTCGAAAACAGAAATAATAAATAAATAAATAATCATATAAAGCTAAAACAAAAATCAGGAACATATGTCTTATATTTATAAAAAGCATAAAATGTAAAAGAGCGTGCTATTGAAAAATTTAAAGTGCTTCTTTGCAACATATTTGAAGAATTGTAATCCCATACTATTCACACTATCGATTTTGAAAAGAACGAAGAGAGTTAAAAAATTTTCTTGTATTGTGCTTTTTATTACAGAAATCATTATAAATAATTTGTACTAGTTGTGCACAGTCGGCTAAAGTAATGGTTTTATTATTTACATTATTACAAATTCTAATAAATAATTAATAATCACAAGTAAAATAATTATTTTTTAATTAATAATAACAAACAAAATAATTAATTAATACTTAATAATTATAAACGAAACAATCAATCGATAAGTTACAATTATTGTGATTATCATTATAATTATTGTATAATTATTGTAACAGCAAACATAGTAAAAAATATGAAGAATACAATACTAAATATCTCAATAATGATTAATTAAAAATACAATAATTAATTATGATACATAAATTAATTATAATTATTGTAATTAAAAATTAACAATTATAATGATTCGTATTAATTACTATTAAAAATGTTTTTCACAAAAAGTGTTGCCAGTTTAACTATAATTTTTATCATTGAATGCATTTTGTGTATAATATTATAATAGCAAACACAGTAAAAATGTGAAGAATGCAATACTAAATATACTTTTATATTTAAAATTGTTTATGACTTACATGATTTATTTCATGGCGTAGCAAAAAAGATGTATGAATGGCTAAAGCAAATTATGTTAACCCTGTCTTGATTATTTGTAACGTACGTAGAGTTCTTAAATGTCCAAGAATTTATGTTGAGCAAATGCTCTCGAGAATATGCTCATTAAAGAGAATTTACAGCACTTATTGATTAAACAAATATATATCATAATTAATACATGTATTTTTACAAAAACATTCTAGAGTGAAAAAAACATATACTTTTTTTAAATTACAGAGTTGCTACAGGTCAGATAACCTAACTTGACGAGTTAGGGAATTTTCGATAAATTAAAGTTGAAATTAATCTTATCGTTATGGTTAAAAATCGCAACTATTTGGTTCAAAATTAATCTGTTTTGCTTGAGGATTCAAACCATTTTGTAGAAAATTCATATTTTTTGGTTGATTTCAACTATTTTTGGTATAAAATTAAAATCCTTTTTGGTGAAAATATAAAATGTCACGTTTTTCGTTGAGAATTCATATTTTTTGGTAGAAAATTCAATTACTTAGTTGGAAGTGAAATTACTTTGTTCGAAATTCATTTATTTGGTTTATGATTCATCATTTTAGTTGAAAAACCTTTCTTTTGTTCAAAATTTAATTATTTTCTTGAAAATTATGTTTTCTAGATGAAAATTAATTGTTTTAACTGAAAACTTGACTCCTACATGTTTGGTTCATAATTTATCTTCTTATGTTAAAAATGCAAATATTCGGTTTAAAATTCCTGTATTTTAATGAAAATTTGAATTTTGTGGGCGAATATTTAATCTTCTTGTTGACTAATTCATCTTTTCGGTTGGAAATGCCTTTGAAAATTAAAACATTTGGTTGAAAATGAGATGTTTCTTATTTAGAATTAATTTTTTTACTGAAAATATAACTTCCATTTTTTGTCGAAAATTTATCTTTTTCCATAGAAATTAATTCTTGTTGGTTGAAAATTATACTATTTCATTGAAAATTTATATGCTTCCGGTGAAAATTGAACTATTGGTTGAAAATCCGTCTTTTTTTGGTAAAAGAGCACTCTCATTATTTGAAATTTCACCTTCTTGGTTAAAAATGAATTTCTTTGGTTGGAAATTCATTTTCTGGAAATTCGTTTTGTTTTTAGTTGAAAATTTATTCTACTAACTGGAAATTATCCTACTTTACTTCTGGTAGAAAATTTATATTTTTAGTTTAAAATTCATGTATTTGGTTAGAAAATTAAATTTTTTTAGATGAAGATTCTTCATTTTATTTGAAAATTTACTTTAACTATTCTATTTTTTGTGGGAAATTCACCTTCTATGATAAAAATGTAATCTTTTTCATTAAAAAATTATCTGCTTAGTAAAAAATTCAACTATTCTATTTTCTGTTAAGAATTCATTTCTCTCATTGAAAAAAAAACTGGTTGACAAATAGTTTTTTTTCTGGATAGAAAATTCATCTTTTGGATAGAAACATCCACTATTTGGTCCGAATTTCATACTTTTGGTAGAAAATTCATCATTGTGATTAAAAATAAATTTCTTTGCTTGAAAATTCGTTTCTTTTTAGTTGAAAATTATTTTTTTAACTGAAGATATAACTATTCCATTATAGCTTCAAAATTTCTATTTTTAGTTGGAAAATAATTAATTTGGCTTAAAATTGTTTTTTTTTTAATTCACTTTTCGGGCTCCAAATTGTAATCTAATATTTTTCGTTTGTAAATTTATCTTTTTTAGTTTAAAATTGAATTATTTTGTTGAGAATTCATTTTTTCGGTTGAAAATTGATTGTCTTAACTGAAAATTTAATTCTTCTATTTTTGGTTAAAAATCATTTTTTTTTTTAATGAAAAAAACAAACTATTTTGTTGGAAATTCGTTTTTTTTTGTTGGTTGAGTAGTTATTTTTCTGACATTTTAAGTATTCTAATTTTTGTTGAAAATTGATTTTTTTTAGATGAAAATTCATGTACTTTGTTCATATACTTCTGTTGAAAATGAGTCTTTTTTAGTCGAAAATTAATCTTTTGGGTTGAAAATTCAATTCTTTTTGGTTGAAGATTCATGATTCCAGTTGAAAATTCATTTCTTTGGTTGATAATTTATCTTTTTGACTTGAAAACACAACTAAAAAGTATTTTAAATATATTTAGAAACAACATTTATTTAGCATAACATTATTATTATTCTACGTGTATGGTAGGTTTTATACCTAGAATAATTTAGAAACTGGGATATTGTAGAAATCCTCAATAAGTCACTGTTTAATGCGAATAATATGTTTTCTATTACTTTGATTTTTGTATCATTTATATTTAGCACCCTTTCCAATTTGATGCGATGCCTTTCACCGCGAAATTTAAATAATGTAATTATTATGAATAAAAGTATAAAATACGATTTGTTAAATCCTTACTGCTCATTCTATTATAGACTGATTAATAATAAATTAAGTCTGTAAAATACGACGATTACACAACATTCACTACTATATTAACACTAAATTAACAATAAATCTTAAATGATTTAAAATAACAAAATACCTTTTCATTCTTCAAATTTTATAGACAAATGAAGAAATAATTTAAAATTATTTTTCATTTGACCTGGCATTTAAATTTAAAATATTTTGTTTTCATCATTTAGTTTAATTTATTTTTAAAACATTTTCAAATAAATTTATACATGAGTATGTATACATAATTTACATATATTTATGTATAATTAAATTACGCCAATTACTACTAAATGTGAATTAATAATTAAATTTGTATCTACATTATGTTACAAGTTAAAGAAAAAAAAACAGTATTTTTATTTGCGATCTTAACCTACAAGATACAAAGTACTCACCTTAGTGTTTAGGAATAAAATTAATGGCATTTTTATTTAAAATAACTTAACATACTACTATTATTTTAAAAATATTTCTTAATAAATGTGACACATTTTCAATGTAATTTGTCAATTTATAAAGTGTCAGTTCTAAATTCCCCTTGAAACTCGCGCCTAACTGCCAAAAGTATCGTCTGCTATGCTCAGCTTTTTGACATTTTTATTATTTTGAGAATAATGGTGCTTTCACACCTCTGCCTGCCCTCCTGGGGCAGGCAAAAAAGTTGTAAGAGTAAAAGAGATAGAGAGCGCAAAATTAGACAAAAAAATAAAAAATACACTCTATCTCTCTTACTCTTAGAACTTTTCTGCGTGCCCAGGCAGGCAGGCAGAGGTGTGAAAGCACCATAAAGATGCAGTCCCAACTAGTGATGGGATATCGAAAAAAAAATATCGATATTTTAAATATCGATAAATCGGAAACTACATATCGAAAAAATCGATATATCGGATAAAAAATATCGATATTATCGATATTTTCGATATTTTTTATTTTAAATATATAATTAATTATAATGAGTATAAACACATTATTATTAAAGAAAATGTATTAAAGCAACAAAGTGGTTTCATAAAATTTGTGTATCTTGATTCTTCTCTTCCAACCTTCCACAGAAAGTAAGTTTGTAGAAAAACAAAAATATCTTAGAATAACACATACCGTTGCTATGTGTTGCATTGTCATTTGTTAACTTCTGCAACACAACCTTCGGAATTTGTTGCTTTGGTTTTAAATTCCATATCTTTGGTTGATTTCTGCGAGTGTTTATTTGCCTAATTAAACAAAATAAATTGGGTTTAATGGTTGTAAGATAATCAATCGAAAGAAATTGTACCCTTGTTTTTTAAAAACAGTAACTATATTTTAAATAAGTCTCCTGCGTTAGGCTGCAGTAACTGCGTGGAAGTAATTCCATTGGAATGTAATGACTGTTTTCTTATGAAAAAAGGGTATTGTATATAAGGGGCTGTCCATAAACTACGTTATCAATTTTAGACAATCCCCCCCCGAAAAGTAATGTAGCCCAAGAACTGTATAAAAACATAGGACAAAAAGTGATTTTTCACGAAAATAGGGTAATAATGCAGGACAAAATTCTTTCAAATAAAATTAATGTAAATACGATATTGAATGCAATATGAAACACTTTAAATTCGTAAGATTTTAAGTCGAAATGTATATTTCATTTTCAACAAAATACATGAATTTTTAACCAAAACTAGAATAGTGAAATTTTCAGATAAAAAATACATGTTTAACAACACAAAAACAAATTTTTAACAAAAAAGTTAAATTTTCAATCAAAAAGATGAATATTCTAGCAAAAAGATCAATGTTTTAGCAAAAAAACACATATTTTCAACAAAGTACATCAAATTTCAGCAAAATTGTTGAATTTTAAAACCAAAAGAAAGAATTACCTACAAAAAAGTGGAATTTTCATCCCGAAAATATGATTTTTTAACAAAAAAGTTCATTTTCCACCAAAAAGTCAAATTCTCATGAAAATAGTTTAATTTTTAACCAAATAGTTAAATTTAAATAAAGAATATGAATTAAAAAAAAAACAGTTAATTTTCAACAGAACCAGATTAATTTAGAACCAAATAGATGCTTTTTTAATCTAAAAGGATGAATCTTCAACCAAGAAGATTAATTTTCGACCAAAAAAGACGAATTTTTATCAAAATACATGCATTTCCAACCAAAAAGATCAATTTTCAACCAAAAATGGAATATTTACATTGTTAGTTAAAAAAATTAATTCTCAACCAAAAAAATGCGAATTTTTAACAAAATACATGAATTTTCAACCAGAAAAGGTCAATTGTTAATAAAAAATATAAATTATTAACCAAACATGGAATAGTTGCAATATTAGATAAAAAAAATTATTTTTTGACAAAAAAAAAAGAATTCTCAACAAAATAGTTACATTTTCAAGTAAAGAGATGAATTTTCAACTAAAATGATGAATCTTTAGAAAAATGAATTTTCAGCAAAATATTTCAACCCAAAAGATGATTTTTTAACTCTGTCCTGAGACTTCTGTTATTTAGAAATATTCGCATTATACAGATTAGAAAGTATATAAAGGTAAATAATGAATGAAAAATATGTCTACTTACGATTTCTTGTATTTAGTTTTTGTTTGGGTTTTCACTCACTTTTCAACTAAAAAGCACATTCTGTCAAGTAACATAATAGTGATGGGATATCGATATCGAAATTATGACAAAATATCGATATTGACTTTGATATATCGGTTTCTAAATATCGATATGAAATATCGATATATCGGACTCTGAATATCGATATTTTCGATATTTCGATATCGATATCCCATCACTAGTCCCAACTAATATCTTTGGTCCTAATTGGGATCTGAAATCATGACGTCACAGCGTCACGTGATAGGCAATATGTTGGCAACAACGGGGTCACTTTACCTCTAATACATGTGATGCAAAGCCGGGTTTTTAATTTATTTTGCAATTATTTCGAAGAACTGGGAGTCAGTATCTGCAAAAATGGTTTGAGTAGACATTTTAAGAAAGGACAAAAAAACTGTCCACGCTGGACATATTATAAATTTAGAAAAAATATCAATTATAAGTTGATGGAATCGTCATCCAGTGAATTGCTTTCGTGAAAAATGGTTTGTTTTTATTATTTGAGGAGAGGGTTGAACATGACTAGGTAGTCGTACTTTACAAACTGAATTTAAAATATATTATAAAGGAATATGAATCACGCTTTTTGTGAAAATTTCAGACCCTCTCATAATGTACAAAAAAGTGGCTTCCATCTAGTTTTTACGATAAATACATTGGACACATATCCTTGAAAAGTGGACAATTTTCTATTTGTAAGTGCGTTTTAGTACACTTTTCACATAAAAATACCTTAATTAAGTAGAAAATGAGATTTTACTTGAAATAATATAAATGAGTGATGTATGGAACATAACGTTATTTTAGGTTATGTGTTCTATAATAACGACGATAATAATTCATCATTTGGATATAAATTGCGTATAATGATTTATTTTAAGTTGTTCCTCACATGTGTTATCATATTAAAGTAAAAGAAAATAGTAGCTTTTTTCAACTTCACGAGACCGAAATACACGAATCCAAACTAGTCGTCTGGTGCTACTTAAATTTCTTATTGTTTATATTGCTTTAAACTGAACGAAATATTAATATAATAATAATTTTTATGATAAGATTCAAATGGATCATGTAGTAAAACCTGTAATACGACGAATACGACCCCGTTATTATAGTACTACATTTGACCACCAGTTGGCGTATCGTTGTATTTCAGATCCCAATAACTAAACCACTTTTCTCTTTTAAAAACCCCTTCCTGGTGGAGATATTTGGGTTTGACCGCGTTTTACCAACATTTACCGTCATGACCGGTCAGGATTTGGTCATGACTGTGAAATACCGAGCAGCGCCAAAGATCTTTGGCAGCAGAGATGAGCTAAGTTACTCTGCGATAAGTTACAGGCAGCCCTATCCTAATCCCGTGTGTGCTTCCCTTAGTGATTATAGTTTCTATGTGCAAAATTTTCTCACCAGAGCGCGTTGCACGCGCCACGCTCTACAAAAGCATTGTGCCCATTGTGCTGAACGGTAATTTTCAAAAAGATGTAATGAATAATTTATTATGAGTAAATATGGTGCGTTTAAGTGATTTGATGAGATTCCTATATTTGATATTGACCATAATGTCAATGTCAAAGTG